>OZ007576.1:26791343-26891343 GCA_963931925.1 Onchidella celtica | reverse complement strand
ACGTGCACACGGGCCCTCCGAATTTTTTTTTGTCTCCAACGAGCAAAGGATTGTTGTTACTTTATGTACGTACCCTATGTGTTTTGCTCTAAGGGTACCTATTAAAGCCTTTCGTGACTCCAGGGCTACAGAGCTCCTCCAGAAATGCTCCTTACAACAGCCTTAATCAATGGTTCTTTCAGATGTTCATTTTGTTTTCTTCCTGGTTTTTCTTCCTGAAAGGGTTGGGGGCAGTATTAGGGATCCGATAAGATTTTGGTTGGGTAGTAGACGGAGCAAAACGCTTAAGGGATGTACGTACAAGTAACAATGGCCAAAGAAAGACCTGAAACCAGATAGAGAGATAGAATTAGGAAGGCATAATGAAGTACCTCTAAGACAAATAACACATTTTTATTCTACGCACTACAATGATGCATTAGTAAATTGTAAAAACTATCGGCCATAGCATGAAATCTTACATCCATAGCCCACTCAGTCAAATCTGTTTTCCTTCGGTTGTGACTCAGTCTTGAACTTCCATTGCGAGACAGATTTGTTTTAGTATTGCTAGTGTGCGAGAATCCCTTTAACTCCACAGGCTACATCTCACACTCAAACGGAGGCAGAACAGACTTATCTGAGTGCGTTGAAAGGTTTTAGCAATGTTAAACGTTTTCATCACTCGGTGTTCTTAAAGGATATTTTGTCAGACATTTCTGGTTCCGCCATGTTCAGATTGTAGATCATTATTAATTTTAAGGAAGGATCGCTGCCCTCGGCATTTACACCTCACTTTTTTTGTTAGGGTTTTTGGCTGTTTGGTTCATGTTACGGTCGTTCTTCTCTTTTTTGGCTTTCTTGGCCTTCAAATGGGCTCCCGGCGGTGTGACTTTTTTCCAAGCGAGCTTTAGCAAATTCAGGAGCGGGACAGCAACACACACCCAAACACAGGTCATCGGCTAAGGGATTTCTCGTCCTATCGAACACTGCCATGGGTGCTGCAATCTCTGGACTGTGCCTGATATGTCTCTGAACGTCACCGACAGTCCCCGGGAAGAGTTGGAGCTGTCCTGTGTTTGGGGGTTTGTTGCTGCCCCGCTCTTGAATTTGCTAAAGCTCGTACGGAAAAAAAATCACGCCTCCCGGCCATCATCCGCCATCCGCCAAGGGTTCTGCCATCATCCTCTCATTCCACTATTTTTATATCTTATTTAAGGATGGTGTTAACATGTTATTACTAGTATATACATCCCTCAAGTTTTCTTACGCCAGGGGTACGTCGTATTTTAAAGTCTCTTGCGACTCCAGAGCTAGAGAGCCCCTCCCGAAACACTCTTTCAAATTTTCTTTTTGTTTTCCTCCTGTGTTTTGGTTGAAAGGGTAGGTGGCGGGGTTAGGGATTCGGTAAGATTTAGGGTTGAGAATAAGGGCGGAGTTAGGGATGGTACATATACGTATGCTCCCCTAGCGCAAAAAGCATTGGGGATGTACGTACAAGTCACAAAAGCCCTTATTTAATGTGAATTTTGACCTGCAACTTCATATTACGTCCCCCAAGTACCGAACTAGATGACAGGACTGGCGTATCCCTGTTTACAGCCCCCCGGCATCCCAACGTCAAAGAGACGTAGATTGTAAAGAATTTCCGTAACGTTGGGAGGATTACCGTAGAAGCAGATTCCCCACATCAAAATAACGTCGGCGCAATGTCGTAACCAGCGGATCTACATAGGAACGATGTCATTCCAATGAGCATAGTGTTGATGTCAATCCTACGTGACTGATTTCCATAGTGTTTGCTGGTTGGGTGTACACGTACTGATCTTGTCCACAACATCCGCTCCGCTCCGCTATTTTACGGAAAATGACGTATGAAAAAGTGAAACAGTCTTTGCCTCTGTAGCGGTGAGGAGCGGAGCGGAACGGATGCTGTGGACAAGTATACAGAGGCAACGAGTGTTTTAATTTTTCATACGACATTTTCCGTAAAAATAGCGGAGGACGTATCAGAAGCTGTTGTCAAGGCCAGTTAGACAGTTAGCCAAACATCAGACTTTTCTCCAAAGTCTACGAATTCATACCATTCCCAAAAAACGAGAGTTGGGTCGAATAGCAAATTGAACTATTTCAACGCATATCGAATATTTGTAAGTCATTACTGGAAAATTAAATATTGTTTGGAATAGCTGAGTGTTTCTATACAAGAAATACAACTACACTCCCGAAACACCACTAAAATGTTTTCTACAAGATAGACGAACGGAATAACTGTATTTCTTGATTTTTTAAATGTTTTTTTCGTGGATTCCACCAAAGTATTGTATCATGGGGGTCTGTATGTTTCTTGGAAAAATGTAAAGAAGAATTTGACGCGCCTGTTTTATTCGGAGACGGGACGGATCGGTTTCTACGCGTATCTCGAAATGGACGAACATTCTACACTTCTTGTCTCACAACAATAACTTTGCCCGGAATAATTATGACTAATCTGATATCAGAACAGCTGATAGTAAAGGGCAGGGCAAGGGAAATAAATAGCTCATTTAATATCAGATAGCAGTTATCTTCCCTTGGGTTACTCGGCCGGATTCTTCGCCATCTTTCTGTTTTCATTGTTGTGAATGTTAGGACTATTTCGGGAGGAGCTCTCTCTCTCTCTCTCTCTCTCTCTCTCTCTCTCTCTCTCTCTCTCTCTCTTTCTCTCTCTCTCTCTCTTTCTCCCTCTCTCTCTCCCTATGTCTCTCTTTCTCTCTCTTTCTCCCCCTCTCTTTCTCTCTCTCTCTCTCTCTCTCTCTTTCTCTCTCTCTCTCTCTCTCTCTCTTTCTCTCTCTTTCTCTCTCTTTCTCTCTCTCTCTCTCTCTCTCTCTCTCTCATTCTCTCTCACAGACATTTTGATTTCTACTATAGACATTTGAGACATCATTTGACTTGTTCGATCCCTTAGACTATTAACATTGACGAAATCTGGGATCGCAAAGTGGGGAGGACCTAAGAAAACCTGGGATCACTAGGGGGAGGCACGAAGGAAACCTGGGATCACAAGGGGGAGGAACTGGGGAAACCTGGGATTAATGTGGGGGGGGGGGGGGAGGGGGTGCTCTGGGATTTCCAAAACCACTGGTTCAAAACTAAAATCGTCTCGACTTATCAAACCTTGAGTATGAGCGCACCCTGGCTATCATATCTTCTGTTAAGATTTCTTCTAGGTGCCTGGCAGCTGTGCTCTCCCCATTTCCTTGGTTTTTTTCTTTGAGTATTTTCACTGTACGGTTGGAAAGGTTGGGATTAGCGTCAATAACGAATAATAATAATGAAAATGATGATAACATGACAATTACAGTAATGATCATTCCACACAATAACAATAACAATACATTGTACCAATAATAATAATAATAGTAAGAAAATAAAATGGCTTGTTAAATTCACTTAAACAAAAAATATATTTTTAAAGATGGTGTTTATTTTGGGATAGGGTATTTTGGGGTCTGAATTAGCCCACAGTTTGGTTAACTCCTCATTGAAACTTAACCTTATTTTTACACTCGGGGTCTAACAGACCCCAAAAACACTCACTTTTTTTTTGATCATAACATTCCCCAACCGAATGAGTTAAGGGGAAAATGAAACAAAACTCGAACAGAAAACTAGTAATAATATAATCAGCAATCCGCAAACCGCAACTGTGGTTTACTGGCTGCTAATTTTTTTTTTTTAAACGGCGGTTGGACCGCTGGCGTTGGGGTGGGGGGGGGGGGCTGGAGTCTGAAAAAAATATGGTATCTGAAAACCAAACTTTGTCTCTCTCCACCCAGGGAGAGGCATCAGTTTGAATTTATTTTTTTTACATCGGAAAAACTAAATTAAGACGTGGCAGCTTTTGCTCAACCTACTAATTTTCCCCCCTCAATCACAGACTCGGTTGGTTGTACAAATGATTAGTTCAGCGTACACGCGAACACAACCACATTATTAACTCTACAGACTTGCCCCTCTGGTTCACCACTGGTCTATTAAAAGTTAACATATTTTAACCTTTAGAATTGCGGCCTAAATTACCCCTATTTCTCAAGGTTCAGGTGCTTTTTTAACAATACTATTGCTTTGACTGCTGAGGCATGCGGGTATCCGTGGGGGGAAAAATCAATAGTTTTTTTTTTGATGTTGTTGTTCAGTTGGACAATAGACTTTTTCTGTGGTAGCGGTTGATGGGCGTGGCCTCATTGTGCTAGCAACAAAAACGCACAAGAGCGTTCTTTCATACGGATCACGCCAGGCGTTCATCTGGGGTTGCTATTAATCTAAGCTGGGTTAGAAATTACCGGGCAATGTTGTAAAATGTTTTAAAAATTCGAGAGACTTGAACAGTCAAACTGGCTAGGACTGTGTTGAGTACCCTGAATAGCTAATAGACCTGGCCCAGATGTGGAGAGGCAAAATAATGATGAGCGTGAATTACCCTTATTTAATTCTGTGCTTACGCTTTATACATTCATCTTCATGGAATATAATTAACTAATTAATTTCTAATTTTCCTTTTTGTTTTTTCAACTTACTGTTTTTATTTTGTTAACCTCCGGTTTACATCAATTAAATCAATAAATTTCAATTCTTTGTTATCTTGTCCTTTTTGAAGGAGGCGGAAATCTTCAAGTTAATTTAAAATGCATTAATTATGTTTAACATATTCATCATATTCATATGCCATGCAGATAGACACACTTTACATTATGGGCCGTTTCCTTTAGATTTTGAATGTTGTTACAAGTACGCACGCCTCTCCCCCCCCCCCCCCCCAACCAATTTTTATACTGCACCAAGGGTACGTATTTTAAAGCCTTTTGTGACTCCAGAGCTAGACAGCGCCTCCCGATATGCTTCCAACAACAGCCTTAGTTATTTATTCTTTCAGATTTTTCTTTTGTTTGTGTTCCTCCTGTTGTTTTTTGGTTGTGTGACGATCACGTGCGTGAAGATGGTCACGACCACGTGTGTGATGAGTACCTAACTTATTTACCTTTCAAACCCAGCTAACAAGCCAAGCAAGCAGACCAGCGATCAACGGACACATGGAGTGAGATTTAAATTAAACGATATTTAATTATAAATGCATGACAAAACTTATGTCAAAACATTCAACTCATGATAATCACATACATAATCACAAAAACAGAGATACTTCAAATGTACTCTTGGGGATCATGGCTATTATCTGTTCCCCGTTTCACATCTAGATCTAATCCCTCTGTCTCTAAACTTAACTACGTATACTTAATAGTCTCTGTCAACAGCTGCCCTCCTCGTTGATGCAGTTTTACGTCTCCAGAGTTCACACGATCCTTTCTAGATCTTTAACTTCGACGATAAAAGGGGAAACAGACGTCCCTGGCTTCACACAAATAAGAACACACAGTTCACACCCGCCATCGTAGATTACTAGATCTAGCTCCTTGAGGGGTTATCATCCCGTCCTCAAAGACTCTTCTTCTGCAAACACACAGCACATCGACGGTTCACACCCGCCATCGCAAATCACGAGCTTCTGATGGGTTCCCATCCTATCATCAGAACTCCTCAACTTCTGGTCCCCATGGCACGACCTTCCACTTGTCGCCCGGACCGATTAAATTCTTCTTATTGGGAAATACATGTGAACATCATGGATCCCTCACACACCTAACACTTCTGGTCCCCACTGGCACGACCTTCCACTTGTCGCCCGGACCGATAAATTCTGCGTCTTCCTTTTAGGAATGAATAACTTGGGGAACCACATAGATCCCTCACATACTTAACACCCCTGGTCCCCATGGCACGACCTTCCACCTGTCGCCCGGACCACTTCTCGCTGCGTCTTCCTTTAGGAATGAATAACTTGGGAACCACGTGTGTCGAGCTTCTCCTCTACTTATACTCCCGAGGTTTTTGCACACGCGACTAGTTTAAAGCGAGTCGTGTGTATCTATCCACGCTCGTCAACAATGTTAAAAACCGTGTTTTCCCCTGCTAAGCTCACCCCCCTAGACTCGTGGCGCACAAGGCCACCGACCTTCCTCGTGATAGTAATCTTTCATGCTAGTCAACAACTTAAAAAAACTCCCCTTCTCCCCTACCAAGTTTACCCCCTCTATACTCGTGGCGTACAAGGTCATCAACCTTAATCGTGACAGTTGAAAGGGTAGGGGGCCGGGTTAGGGATTATGTAGGGTTTAGGGTTGAGGATAAGGACGGGATTAGGGATAAGTACGTATGCGTATGCGCCCTTACTGCAAAACTACTGAGGACCTTAGGTAACTATAACAACAGCCAACAATAATTTTCAAATCTTTGTTATCTTATCCTTTCTAAAGCAGGGCCGAAATCTACCAGTTGATGGAACAGATTTTTAACCTATTTATAAAATTCATATGCCATGCCGATAGGCACAATTTATAGTATGGGCCTTTTTTTTCCGTTTGTCTTTCAATTTCACTTTCATTCTATTTTACTGACAATTAGAGCAGAAATTCTTGAAAGGCGCAAAGTGGCAGTTATCGTGCCGAAGAGCTGTTATCGTACCGAAGAACCGTTATCGTGCCGAAGAGCCGTTATCGTGCCGAAGAACCGTTATCGTGCCGAAGAGCCGTTATCGCACCGAAGAACCGTTATCGTGCCGAAGAGCCGTTATTGTACCGAAGAACCGTTATCGTGCCGACGAACCGTTATCGTGCCGAAAAACCGTTATCGTGCCGAAGAACCGTTATCGTGCCGAAGAACCAACCGTTATCGTGCCGAAGAAGCGTTATCGTACCGAAGAGCCGTTATCGTGCCGAAAAGCCGTTAAACCCTGACTAAAACTTAAATTTGTGTGTTATTAACTAAATAGTCACTCATTTATTCAATTGTTCATTGACTTATTTTTCTGTTGGTTTATTTACTTGTTTTATTTATTTTGATTTATTTACTGTATTTAGGTATGTAATTGCCTGTATTTTATTTTTTTTCAACAGTCGCTGAATCATGTACACAACGGATACAGACCAAATTTTTTAAATTGCACTTCATGTGATATGTATATCTCCTGGGTCCAAAATTATTGTTTAAAACAACAAACACAACAAAATCACTTTCTAATAAAATGGCCGAGCTATTGTTGAGAAAATCTTCCACAGTGTAGTCTGGAGGTTGCTTGGGAAAAAAGAAATTAAACGGCAGTGTTGTACTGAAGGACAAGGGAAATAACGCAAGGTTTTGTTTCAGATAGAAAGTATTAAGGAATTGTTTCCCTTAAATAGATTCCTTCGGTTTTCCCTCAACTGTCTGTGGCAGTAATGGTGTGGATTTACTAATACATGTATACTATTATATCCCCCCCCCCCCTTCTGATTTGCACCCCTTTCCGGGGCCAGACTAGATTTCCAGACAAATGCGTAACAATGGGTAGGAATATGACCTGAGAATTTTGTTTACTGTTCGGAAGATCATGATTAGCTTTGGAGTAATTGGTGTGTTACGGCTACTGACGAGTGTGTCTCTCTGCCAGGGCTACATCGCACCACCAGGTGGCCGCATACGTTTAACCACCACGCTTTTACCTGGGTCATTCCATGGTAACTGTTGCTGTTGTTTGTTTGTTTTTTTTAGTTGAAATAAGAGAAGATATAAGAATCACTCTATTATCACGAAACGAAATGCATGTTCACAGAGCGTAACATTTAGGGCACATACTCTTCTTTACAGTTTGAACGATGCGTTTCTTTGAATTAATGTTCTTGTTTACACTGCCAATGCCGGAACTGCTTTGATAGAATAAATTGTTTGATCTTCTGTTATCTAAATGTACACCAACACATTTGCTGTTAAATCGGCTGTATCAATAAATTCTTAGGATTGTCAATTAGAATTCTTAGAAGTGTCAATTAGAATTTCCGGAAGTCAATGCAAGCAATTATTGTCTAGTCTCCTCAGGACAAGCAGATTGAACAGTTTGATCTGTGGAAACCTGATTGCATGGGCGTACATCTCAAATGTAAAGTCTGGACACGGCATTGCCTTCCCCTCCTACCCCCCTCCCCGGTCTGTTCATCGCCCACGCGTTTCATCCATCACTTTAACCGTCCATTATCACCCCAAATTTCTCTCTTTCCTTAAACATGCAAGGACAGAAAATGTCAAATTGTTTATTCAAATCCCTTTCCAAAACAATTCTTCTTTTAAGTTTTCAGAAAATAATGTCACCTCTATCTAATTAAGCCTATATCTGCTATATCTATATATCTGCTTTTAGCCTAGTAAATCGTTTTGTTTTTCAACGCCATGTTTTCCAAGAGCCTGTAAAATCAGCCTTCCAGAAAAGTATACTTTGTTGAGGTTTGCTGCTCAATCAAAGATGAAAAATGCAAAATGTATAAAGTTACCACTTCTGGGTGAGAACCTCATGACACAGCACAGTAATATCGCCCGTGGCAGGGATAGGATTATCAAATGGCCGCCGAGCAATGCTAATATATAGACTTGATCTTAGACCAAATTTTAATGTATGCTATTGCAAGCTACTCCTGACACGAATACGCAACAATCTCTTCTATTTTGTTTGAGGAGTGAATCAAAATCAGCCTCAATGATTATTTCAACGATTCTAACTTAGAATAAAATAATTATAGAGAAGATCAGTTTCTGTTTCCACACTTTTAATTTCACTTTTCTACCTAGAATCGGCATTTACGCAAGTGTTTCAACGGTTCTAATGCCGTTTTATATTAGATCTAAAGGTGAAATTAGACTTTTCCGTTCTAAATTTACTTGTATTTTTTTTATCCCGGAATCGCTTTAGTTCGGTGTCTAGTTTTATTCTAACCATCGTTCTAAATTCATCGATGGCAGAAGCCTGACGGGATTTAATTAAAGACATGCAGCAGGTTTACCACTTCATTCGAAGCCTGCCCAGTTTTCTAAAATGTACAGTTGAAAGGTAACCATAACAAAGCAGCACAGCGACAAATGTTGCAAGAGATTTGCTCGAGCTCCAGACACATTCATCACCTTTCACTATTTGTTGAATAAAGATCATTAGACATTTTTATATTATGCATTTTGTAACAATCTTGAAACGATTCAAGAGTATTAGAGACGAAGTTGGAAACGTGCATTCACAATTCTAACACAAGCTGGTAGAACAGAAAGCAGAAGTTGCACGGAAACTGTTCGAGCTTCTTCGAGGAGTCTTAACTTGAAATCTATCATTTCTTTGATCCAATAAAACTGGACAGAGTTCAAGGCCTCTGCTTCAATCTGATCCTCGTGGCTGTGTAAGAAAGGGGGGGGGGGGGAGGGGGTCGAAGGGTCGAGGCAGTGAAATAACATATAAATTTGTGAACTGTTTGTATAGAGACGTGATCATCTCTGGGGATGCAGTTACGCGGTTGATCCATTTGTCAAGTCCAATTTGTGGACAGGTTAGTTTATCTGTCCTGACACTTGACTAATGGGTTATCCAATCTGGCAAACTAAGGCACAGAACTGTTTGACTGGATGGAAAAAGAAATCTCCCAGCTGGAAGATCAAAAGTTAAAGCTGAGACGAGGTGGGGGGGGGGCGGGAGGAGAAGGGGTTGTTCGGGTCTCCGGGTTTGGCAGAGGAGAGTTTTCATTTTCATGGAGAATTTGAGTCTGGGTTTTATGATGGGGTTTTTACGGTGCCTCAGTATAAGGCCCCGCGCGCACTATGTTAAAATTAACCACCCGTTCAATGCAAACAATCTTTCGCGCGGCGTGCACCACGGTAAACTCTTTGCCAAGCAAGCAAAAATCTGCGTTTGCACGCCGTGCAGCAGGCGAAACGCGATAGTGCGCGCGGCCCCTTAGAATAAGGTTAACTCTACAATATGGGAGACGAAATGCCTTACAAACGACCAGACATCTGGTGAGTAATATAATATATAGTTTTCATCTCACATGATCAGTGTAGAGGGTACGATTTCGAAACATGTAATTTCTGTAAGAATGTTGTTACAAGTACGTACGTCCCCCAAGTTTTTTGCACTAGGGGTACGTATTTTAGAGCCGTTTATGACTCCAGAGCTAGAGCGTTCCTCCCGGAATACTTCTTTTTTTGTCTTGGCTGACATGAGGAGAGGAAAGCGGGTGGATGGCATAATGACGGTAGTCGTTGGCATTGGGATGTCCTCCAGCAAATTGATGAAAATGAAAAACGTACGCTTCTTTTCTACCCTCCTTCCCGCCTCTCCTGTGGAGTTGCACATAACTCACACGTGCAATGTTTAATTAGATTTACAAGTGGAATCATGCATGCACGCACGCACACACACATGCACACAGACACATTCATACACGCATATTTTAAAAAACACTTTCAGTTGTGGAGTCTCATTCCCAATCCATTTATTTTCTCAATTCATTTTATATTAAATTTTGCTGTTTTATTGTTTAATGTCTGCCTTATGCGCCTAATGTGTGTTCGTCTATGTATGCATGACTAGCATTAAGAGTGTATGCAATAATTATGTTGTGTTTAAGATAGATAGAGAAAGACAGAGAGAGAAGGAGAGAGGGGAAGAAGGATGGGGAGAGAGAGAAGAAGAGAGAGAGAAAGATGGAGAGAGAGAGAAGGAGAGAGAGGGAAAGAAAGAGAGAGAGAAAGAGAGAGAGAAAGGAGAGAGAGAGAGAGAGAAGGAGAGACAGAGGTGAGTTGCAGATGGAGAGAACAAGACTTTCTGTAAAGCGCCCAGAGCAAATTATTTGGATTGGGCTCTATAAAGTTATCTTCATTATTATTATTATTATTTTCATATCATTGTGCCAGAATGGACAGATGTCAGAGAGAAGTGTAGCCAGGTACCCAGCGGAGAACGGGTGGATTACAAAGTGAGTAGTAAAGTCTTGATCGCAAGTTGGGTGAAATTTTTTGAAGTTATTCACTAAGACGCCTGCAGAGCCCCCACCCCCCCCCCCTCTCCTCTCTCTCTCCGTTTGTCAGATTGTCTGTCTTTATGTCAGTCAGTCAGTCTGTCTGTCAGCCCGTCTCTCTCTCTTTCTCTTTGTCCATTTCTCTCTCTCTTTCTGTCTGTTTGTCTGTCTGTCTGTCGGTCTGTGTTTCTCTCTCTCTCTTTCTCTCTGCCTCTTTCTCTGTCTGTCCGTCTCTCTCTCTCCCTTTCTCTCTCTCTCTCTCTCTCTCTCTCTCTCTCTCTCTCTCTCTGTCTGTCTCTCATGGTTTCCCTCTGCATGGCTGTGCGCATGTGTGAGTATGTGTGAGTACACAAAGATGGATGATGAAGTGATTCTTCTCAGCTGGAAGTGTTGATACCATGTTTAGTGTGGATGTGGGTGGGTCCTGGTAGTGGGTGAAGTTGTTAGTTTGATGTACACTAGGGTCTTAAAGTTTCAGTGGGGGCGGGGGGGGAGGGGGGTATTGGTGGAACATTCCTGGTTATTGGTATTTAGGCTGGTAGGTGGGGGTGGTAGCACTGGTTGTGGTGGTTTACGTGGTGGTGGCGGCAGTGGTGGTGGTGATTTACGTGGTGGTGGCTTAGATGGTGGTGGCAGTGGTGGTGGTGGTTTACGTGGTGGTGGCTTAGATGGTGGTGGCAGTGGTGGTGGTGATTTACGTGGTGGTGGCTTAGATGGTGGTGGCAGTGGTGGTGGTGGTTTACGTGGTGGTGGCATAGATGGTGGTGGCAGGGGTGGTGGTGTAAGGATGATAATGATGGCGACATTAGTGATATTTGGCAGGCTTATAGTACTGGTGGTAATAAAGCTTATGAAAAAGGGTGTTGAATAATGGTGGTAGTGATGAGAATATTGGCTCACGTGGTGGTGAAATGGATAGAATTCGTAACAATGATGATGGTGTTTGTGATGGTGGTAGTGGTGATGGTAGAGGCTGTGACGGAATAATGTAAATTTTGACACCGTCACTTGTGTCTGGTTGTGTATCTTCACTAATCTGTCTCAGCCCCACACTTTCCCCGAGTTTCCGAACCCTCCCTCCCTTTTTCCTCCCGTGTTCACCCCTGAATCTGATGGTCCTGGCCAACCACCAGCAGAGCAAAGCAGAAGGTTTAGGTGTTCAGACTACGGTCAGAGCACACAAAGCAGAAAGTTTGGGTATTCAGAATATGGTCAGAGCAGGCAAAGCAGAAAGTTTGGGTATTCAGAATATGATCAGAGCAGGCAAAGCCGAAAGTTTGGGTATTCAGACTATGGTCAGAGCAAACAAAGCAGAAAGTTTGGGTATTCAGAATATGGTCAGAGCAGGCAAAGCAGAAAGTTTGGGTATTCAGAATATGATCAGAGCAGGCAAAGCCGAAAGTTTGGGTATTCAGACTATGGTCAGAGCAAACAAAGCAGAAAGTTTGGGTATTCAGAATATGGTCAGAGCAAACAAAGCAGAAGATTTGGGTTTTAGGCTACGGGCAGAGCAGAGCAAAGTAGAGCAGGATACTCCAGAAGGCCTACACTAATGCGCACTGAAGTGACTGAGCTGTTGGCACTTGATGAGTAGGCCTACATAATTATACTTCCCCTCAAGGTCGCGCAGCCCGAGCAGAAAATGAGTCAGGCTGACTTTGGACCGCTTTGCTCTGCTCTGCTCGCAGTTTAAACTACCCTCCCCCTCCCCCGTTATATCTATGTAACATTTCATTTAGACAACTCTGTTTGCTTTTCTTACAGTCTCAACACCCCTATTACATCTAATACAAGACGTTTTCCTTCTCTGCTGTGCTTTGCTTGCAGTCTGTAAGTCCATTAAAAAAAAAGAAAATCAGAACACAGCCTATCATCTCCCAGCCTTCATCCCACCCATCCCCTAACAAAAAACAACAGCGAATCCATGTAGACACATAAATCAAGTTTTTCAATTTCCAAGGGAGGTCACTGGACTTGAACAATACAACATCTGGATTATCTAGGCCATTTTTCTTTCATACTTGAGGAAACAGTGCATGTCTGGGCAGTGCAGGCAGACAACAGAGAGCAGACAGCAGACATGCCTGCTTCTTCCCCCCGTCCTGGTTGTCTGAATTCACTGCTATTGAACTGACACTCAATCATAAATTCTGAATTCACACTGAGACTTCAACCTTAGCTCAGTCATCACTACACCAGCCTCTATTTCTGCTAATATGAGAAACTAGAAACAAAAAAAAAAAAGATTTAGTGTACTTTTGCATTCAAATCTTTAACTTTGTTGGAGGAAATGGTTTATTGATTTGTTCTCTGGACTATTTCAAGGACTACGTGGTAAACTAGCGTAAATCGGTTATTACAAAATTTCCAGTAGCAAAAAAAAACTGAGTGCGAGTTTGGAAAAAGCACAGAGACACGAGAACAGCCAAATTGTGCTAGAAAGACACAAAACGACAGACAAAATTATTAGAACAGCATGATAGGACAGAAAGCAATTAATCCCTACCAGAAGCGCCCACCAAGCACCTGCACAAATAAAAGGCAAAAAAAAACCCCCAAAACCCCAAAACGGAAGCTCTTTCTTTGTCAGGCCTAATAGTTATATTTTCAAAAACGTTATTTGACCCTTAGTTTTCCGAATTTAACCCAAACTTATAACACAAAACCTGCGGGCTGTCACTGACTACAAGCTTGCCAAATATCTCAATTTTATTTTTAAAAACGCCGAGTTACGGTGGTTTATCATGCAGCCCTTGTGGTATTCTCAGGTGTCAGGTTGTCTTTTTCAGAGCCTGAGGTAGACTTGTCTCGTGTCTGCAATCTTCGGCGTCCTGGTGAAGTGTAGACCAACTGTGCAGAGGAGAAAGTGGCTGAAATTGATTTGCACGGTACATTAGAGAATGTGAAACTACAAACTGCAACAGTGATGGGAATCTTCAGGAAACTTCCGGATTCTCGCGTTCTTTATTTCCTGTTGCTGGAAAAATGTATGTACCAATCTTTCCCTTAGAAAAACAAGCTTATATCTCCACTTTTTGGGCTGAACTGAGCTACATACTACACCTATGGGCCTTCTCCATTGTGTGTCAAAGTATCAAGCAGATTCGGTGTGTAACTTTTTTAAGTACTAGTGTAAGGGCCCGTTCAAAGAACGGGTTGCAAACAACACGCACAATCAGCACACAGATTATGTAGATCTAGGAAGAAAACAACTCACAACTGGCACAGCAACACCCGCATAGCCCGTACCGTGCATAAAGCAGACGGCACAGAAACTCATGCCTTCAAAATTTGAAACGCAACCGGAAGCTTAAAGTCGAAACAAAATAAAGGCAGGAGGGGGGCAATCATTGTTGAGGAGGAAAGCATTATTCGATGACGTACTCTAGTCTCTCTCTTTTACAATAAAAGTAGTAATCTGCCGTCTTGCTTCAGAACTCATGCGCGCCAGGACACTGCGCACCAAGCTTGATATGGTTACTTTTTATAACATGCACGGTACTAAAGTCGAAACAAAACAAAGGCAGGAGGGAGGCCATGATTGTTGAGGAGAAAGCATTATTCGATGTTTTTAGGCCTATTTTCATTTATTACAAAATAACGATACTTCGCTTTCATGTCAAAGGAATAGACATAGTAGCAAAAAGAACTATCTTTCACATGTAATTTTTTCAGGTCTGGGCATTTCTTCCTCGCAGCAGTGAATTTTTTTTCCTTGCTGTTTTTTTATATAGATTACTGAAGAAAGAAAAAGTTGCTCTAAAAGCAATGAGTACATGAAACTTCAAGCCTCGATTTTCCAAAGTTGGCTGGAGGGAGATAGAAACTTTTCATTCTAAGGGGACGCAATATTCCCCGTATGTGGGGGTTCCTGTTGACGGTGACGGGTTACGTCCAAACTTTAAGAAATTTTTCTGTCAATAGTTCCCATACCTGGTCAAACAATTGTGCATCCTGTGAGATCAACTGGTGCATTTCATCGGCAAACGTGTATAATCCAATATGATAATATGAAAAACCCACGAAGTAGAATGAAGAATGTTGCAACAACAGCAGTCCCCTATATCATGGCCACGCAATTATATCAAAACCTAAGCATAAGTGACATAATAATATGGTATAGAGTCTGAAGATTTAGACGTGAAGAAGGCGCTTTGGAAGATATTTTGACGTTGTGACTCTGGGTACTACAATTGTTGCCCATTGCATTGATTTCCAGGCTGGTAATATTATAGTGTGCCATATTTTACTAAGGTTCCATGACGTCATGTTTCTTTCTATAGACCATTTTAATTTACCGTCCTCCATATCACGTGATTTGCAAACAAAATGGCGGCGTGCTCCACTTGTACGGCGGAAGCGGTGGACAACGGTCGAACGATGCCATCCTCTTGTTGGGCACCCAACTGTACAAACCCGTTACTTGCTGGTTCTGGCATGAAAATGCATCTTTGCTTAGACTGTGCACACATTCAGATGCCATCATCAAGGCAAGTTGAGGTTTTTGCCCTGCACGGTGCTTTTCGAAGCCGTGCTGCTCCCCGCAAACGACCGTAACGCGGAAGTTGAAAGGGTCTATAATAAGCTTATTATTGAGTTATGATATGTCTATGTAATGATGTGTTAGATGTGTGTACCATCTAGTTATGTGCTCTTAGATGCTCTGTGAAATCGAATTCCCGTCATCAGATAATATAGTTGTTCTTATCTTGCCTTACGTTGTCAATAATAATACTATCATGTATAATGGATATAAATTCGTGTATTTAGTGATCGCAGTGTTCGTCCAGGAATATTCCTGTGGTGGAAAAAGTTTTTCTGCACCATCATCTGCATCTTACATTTATGTATACAAGACATGCATTCGCTCCAAAACTTTCTTTAAATCTACCTGCTAAACTAACCTGAGTTTTAATGTAGTTAGGATTTGGAGTGCATAATGGCAGGGTCTGGGGCCTGCAGGGTGAACAACCGTAAACATGTCAATGCACTGTGCGCTTCTAATGTCTTCATTTGTGGTTCATTAGAGCAAACTTGAGACGGAGAACCGGAGCAGAGTGAGAGAAAAGAAGGCTGTTGAGTTGAGGACAAAAAATAACAAAGACCTGGAATGGAAGGTGAGGATCTCCTTGCATTGGCGTGTGAGAGAGGCAAACGTGAACGAGAAAAGATCAGTGAAGATGGACAGTTGGTGTATCTTTCATAAGTCCTTAGCCGCCAATTTTGGGAAAGGCAGCTGTAGAAATTATATTTGGAAACAACTACCTATCTGGACTGTCTACAAGCATTTTATTCCAAGACGGACACTAAGACTAGGAATGGTTTTATGTCGTTTGTTAAAAAAAAAAAACTTTACAAAGGGACAATGGTGTGCACCTGCTTTATCTATATTAATAAAAGTGAAACCTTACGACAATTGCAGCGCGCCTTTCGCTACTCCTCCGTTAATGCTGATTCGGTGGCCCTCAGATTTTATACAGCGCTTAGTACAGACTGTCGTCGTGTCCTCGGCACAGAAAATAAAAAAATAATTAATAACTCGCAGAACGGTTGTATTAGTTTCTAGGTTGCGACACATTGGCGTTCGGTCTATTTTTTCGGCAAATTAATGTAACTAAGATTGGTTCCGGTATAGACTGTATCACACCAGAGAGTATAGATATATAGAGAGGGTTCACTTCCGCCAAATCGCGAAACTAGGTCGCTGCGGTAAACAAGAAACTGAAGAATTGAAACAGACCTTCTTCACCAAAGATAATGTGCATATCTGTTTACTGTGGTTTGTTCATATTTTTGGGCTGATTGAAACTATTTACAACCGTTTGTAAGCTCCTACGCCCCGTGGAAATGCAAAAACGGATATTGTTTACCGCAGCGACCTACTTTCCGCTCCATGCTAACAGTGGTTTCGCAGAGCCCCCCGTGCCTAGCAGTGCAAATCAACCAATAGTGAACCCTCTCTATATATCTATACTCTCTGATCACACTCACAAAACAACTTCCGGTTAGGACTGGTTTGAATGATGAGATTGAGTTCTAAGACTATCGAGTATAAAACTTTGTGTGTTCTCAATGTGCCTAGGCTGGGAAAAAGAAAGGGTCTGGAATTGGGAGATTGTCGCTGCAGGGCCAAAGGTACAGGTTTGTATTTTCAATATTATTCCTAGGAAAATATTATAATATTTCTTTTCCATTAACACATGACGTTATCACTTCCTGCGATGTGCAAACAAACTAACCGTGCGCAAATCGTAGCCATTTGACGGATGCTGGCGGGACGCGCAGGACGTCAATGCGCAAAAGGAGAGCAGTAAAACGTATCTAAAAATAAACAAACAAAAATAAAATAAAGCTAAAGGAACAGGCAAAATGAAGCAGGTCCGTAATAATCACCCAGAACTGAAACTATTAAATCGATTTATCCCGGGCAGGGCCGGGAACTCAGCTAGTAAGTCATAATTGTTATTATCTTCGGTGCATCTTTTGTGTGCACAGTTTTGTAAGTCAAAATTATTCTTATCTTTGGTGTGCATAAGTTTTTTTCTTGAAGTCAAAATTATGATTTCTTTTGTTGTGCACCCTTTATTCAAATCAGAATCAATCTTTGTTTCTTCCTGACAAGGGCGCAAATGTCCACCATGACAGCAGGCCTTATGTGTTGTTGCTGGGAGAGTTGAATGGAGACTCACCAGTGGACTAAGAGAGCTTGAAGAGGTTGGCTCGCACTATATCAAGGTGGATGTGAGCGAACTCCTCTATTGTTGTAGGTCGTGGAGAAACAAAATGTTAGGACTGATAAGATTCATCTCAAGCTAGGTTTTTGGTAAAGAAAAATGTTTACCTTATACTTACTTTGATGTTTGTGTGTGTTCCTATTATCTCCTTGGGTGTACGATTGCTGTCAACATTTTAGGCCTTCAAGCCATTAGCATGTGAAGTATCGCACGCAGTTCCTCCAAGTCCCGCACATATGCGCACATAGAAGTGTGAATCGCAACTCGTGCGAGATCATAGAACAGTTGTTCACAATTGTGGTCTCGTCCACAGCATCCGAGAATTTTACGGAATATGTCGTATGAAAAAGTAAAACACACTTTGTCTCTGTATACCTGCCCACAACATCCGATCCGCTCCGCTCCTCACTGCTAAAGAGGCAAAACGTCTTTTACTTTTTCCTACGTCTTTTTCCGTAAAATAGCAGAGCGGAGCGGATGCTGTGGACAAGATCACTTGGAAAGTTTTCCAAATACTGCCCTGGCTGCTCCGGCAGGAGCAGTGTAGTAAAGTTGTCCCTGTGAGTTTTCTCTTTCCTCATATAATTATAGAGGCAGCCAAAAGCTGCTCAGACAGGTAGCCCTTTAAAAAATTTTTAATTTATTGAGTGATTCACAATAGTTAAATGAATAAAAAAAAAACGTATTTATTCACAACGAAAAATAATTTGTGGTGAATCATAAAATACTCCAAATATAGAATGTTAAACATCTGGTGACTCTGTCAAATAGCGTGGAATTCCTTATAGGAAATAATAGTTGTAATAGTGGCAGTGCTAGAAATAATAATAAGATGGATGTAAGGGTGGATGAAGGAAAAAGGTATGGAGGTCTTTTGGTGCCAAAACTTAAGAATTCTGTTCAGATTCTACTCAGACAGACATGAGATAAAGAGTGTCTTGGATGAGGAAATAAGACAAGCCCCAGATAGTGTTACAATCTTCACCACTTAATTGTGCCAAACAGTTGTTTTTTTTTCCCCTTTTGGTACCCGTCAGTTCCCTAAGGGCTCCCAAATACTTTTTTTTTTTTTTTTGGTCTTTTGATCGCCCCTGTGTAACCTTAGGAAATGAGAAGGTAAGAGGGGTGTTAAGAGAATATTTGTGTGCTCCTAATGACTGAATATGACAGATCTTAATATGGGCTGTAAAATAGCGCATTACCACTTGGGGAAGGAGTGTGAAAGGAGGTTTATCTAATAGTGTGTAAGTGCGCGTATATCCGTGCGTGAGTGCGGGCGTGCGTGCGTGTGATCAAGAGCAGGGTAGATCCACCCCCACAAGTTACACTCACGAACACCCCCAAGCACGCGTATCGATATCGCCTGCGAGTGTCAATGGGTGAACGGGCCGCTCACGATCCGAGGCTGATATTGGCCATGCCAGTGGCTGAGCTCACCACGCGACGGGCGCGCACAGGCAGAGTTGTCTTTTCCGATAACAGATTCGATGCATTTCCTGTGTATTTTGTGTTTGATCTCAATGTAACATTTACATAATTCAGTCAGTGGAAGGAAAAGAAAATATCTCCTAGTGTCATCTTCATGTGATGATAACTTGAATTTGTTTACCTATGTCATTTGAACTGAAGGTAAGAATACAGTATCTCGTAAAAATCTGCTTTTTTTTTTCTCTTTTTGTTGACAATGTTGTCTTATCTTTCTGAAACTTTGATCAATTATACCGCAGTCTTGACTCCGCCAATCAAAATAAAATACGTGTTTTGATTCTGAATAGGGCACAATTATTTTTTTTACTGTTGCAGAATTTTTTTGTTGTTCTTTTGTAAGGAAGCAAATTATCATCGTATTTCATTTTACTCCATGTAAGTCTCTTTTACCCTTTTTACGATCACAAAATTATAATGCGATGTCCATTTTTAAATTATTATATTTTTTAATGTGCATTCACTGGCTTTTTAAATAATGTTTTTTAATTTGTACGTTACGTCCTTTCAGGTATATTTTTTGTATCAGTAATCAAGTTTTTAGAATTGACCAATACAAAAAAAAAATTTAAAAAATTATCCAACTTCTAAGTAAGAGAACAGGGCTGGTTTAATCTGTATACTTGAATGACTAAGTCATTTTCTACTTGCGCCCCTTACTAAGGTGCAGTTGAATTTATACCTATAAGTGTTACCAAATATAACACAATACAATACAAAATATCAAATAGTCCTTTTTTTTTTTTTTTCCCATAAATACATGTGGTTTTTTTGCAACAAAATATCACACAAATATGATAAATGTTACCTGAACAGATGAAAAAGATAAATTTAAAAAATCCTGAAAAAAGGTTTCAAACAAATTCTGATACAATATGGGCTAATGTCTCCCATAGGTTTCACGTATTTTAAAGTTTCTTCGTTCATCTCACGTATTGGCATAGCCTAAATGTTCTTATTTCACAGGAGAGAGTTTCAAAGTTATTTGGTCACATTCATTATTCTTGGACGTGTCAAAAACTTTTCTGCCTATAACTTCGAAAAGCTATTCAAGCTCTAGAGACGTCACTTTGTGAGAATAGAGAGCTGTAGATCTCACCTTGAACAATGGTACAGCAGCTGTAGCACAAAGCGTCCGAAATCGTCAAACCGCCAGTACATGAAATGGAAGATGTCTTATTCTTTATTCCTTCTACTCATTATTTTGTCATTTTGTGTTTTTGACCGTCCCGTTTTCAATGTCTGGTTTTAACTTTTTTCCATTGTTTAAAGGGGTAGAAAACTGCGTCGGGCATAACAAGTCATGTGTTCTAGTCTTTAAATGAGGTCCTTTGGTTTCTCGGGGGCCTCGATGTAATGCTGTTCGCCCCCTGTTCTTGATTACTGTTTCTTGCGTTGTTTTCTTCTGTAGAGCCATTCAAACAACTTTAAATGGGTTATTTTTATCGCAAGGATAAATCTATGATAACATTAAAAGCAACAATCATCTGACAAATACATAAGACGCACGAAAAGACCAGAGGAACAGATACATGTACCTGAAGGAAAAAGATTTCTTTCGGGTGAAATACAAGTTAACTGTAATGTGCTCATTATGACTTTTACAACGACAGATCTTAACCTGGAGAGTAAAATGGTAGGTAGCAATGGCGTAGTCCACCTGAGATAGTAGACAACAAAAGTACGAAATCAAACACATTTTGACCTAAAGCCATCATTTCCTTCAGAATCCACCCCGTCCATCCACCCATCCATCCATCCATCCACCCATCCATCCATCCGTCCATCTATCCATCTATCCATCCATCAATCCATCTATCAATCTAACCATCTATCCATCCATCTATCCATCTACCCATCCATCCATCCACCCATCTATCCATCCATCTATCCATCTATCCATCCATCTATCCATCCATCCATCTATCCATCTATCCATCCATCCATATATCCATCCACGGACACATAACCAGTACTTAATGGGCATTAAAGAATAAACTGTAATTATAGTTCCTGATCTGATGAATAAATCAAGTAAGTAGTGAAATCCACCGTCTATAGTACAACCATGAACTAATGTCAGACATAACAAAAACGCACCAGAGAGGAGAACAAAGCAAAGATTTGGCTCAACTGATATGATAAACATGGCGTTTTATTATTATTTTCATTATTTTTTTTATCTTTTATTTGCACTATCAGATCCCCAATCTGGTAATGATTTACTGCGATCTTCACAAATACACAACTGCATACATTGATTACATGTCAGTTAACTATGCCCCAGAACCCGAAACTGAAAGCACGAAAATTATGAGTTAAATAATACCAGGGCGACGTCAGGTTTCGGAATTGGCCCAAAACAGGGAAATGCTGAGTCCGGTAATATAGCTGATAACTGCTGTTAGGGTCAAAACATGGTTGCTTTGTTCGTTCATGCCATTGTTGTCGAGTAGACAGTTTCCAGCTTACCCGAATGTAGTGGTCATTGGATTATCGTGGTCATTTCTGGATGCGTGTGGTGTCCTACGAGAGCACTGTAGTTTTTTGATAAATATAGTGGTCATCGGAGTATTTTGGTCATCTGGATAGGTGTGGTGGTCATCATAGCATCAGAGTATTGTGATCATCTATTTAAGTGTCGTGGCCATCAGACTATTTTTGGTCATCTGGAAAAATGTGGTGATCTTCTGAATATTTTGGTCATCTAGAAAAAATTGGTGGTCATCACAGTATTTTTGGCCATCTGGATAAAGGCGATGGTCATCAGTCTTGTGGTCATCTCACTGTGTGTGTGTGTGTGTGTGTGCTGGTCACTTGGCTATGTTTCTGGCTCTTGGAAAGTCTACTCGGCCCTAGTTTCCTTGCGTTTGGTATGAGTATTTTTGCGTGTGTGTATGTGAAAGAGAGAGAAAGAGAGGGTGATATATAGAGAGAAAGAAAGAAATAGAAAAAAGAGAGCCAGAGAGAGAAAGAGAGATAGAGAGGGAGAGAGGGGAGGGAGAGAGAGAGAGAGAGAGAGAGAAAGAAAGCAAGTACTGCATTGCGTGAGAGTTTGCTTAGTTATTTCAGAAATAGATCTTAACTGTTATAAATATCATATACTTAAGAACTCTATTGGTCTGTTGATGTCTTTTGCCTTGGCCTAAACCATATCCTCATTTCTGGACCTTAGACGATTGTAACAAGTTCATGCTCTGATAGCAATGTGTACTTGTGTTTCTAAATCGGTTATGTTCCACTTCATTCTTCACATACTTAAACTTGCACTGAGGAAAACCGCTAACAAGTCTGTTCTGTTCCAAATCAACGAATCCCACATTTCCACCTGCCTTTAATTTAATTCGTGTCGATATTGTTCTATCGGAAACGGGGTGGCTTCTTACGCCCTTCTTCAATGACAGCTTGGGCGTATTCAGGCGTAAAACAAAGACGTAACTTCATTCTCGTCGTGTAATTGGCAAGGGCAGACAGACACTCTGGCGATGGCAGAAAAAATGGGGAAAAATCCTCCAGGGACAACTGAAGTGCAATCAGATGAAGACAAAATTGTTCATGAAAGGCTTCATTTATTTCCTCTTTCTCTCTCTTTCCTCACTCCACCTTCTTGCCCCCAGGGCCGGAGTACCGACCGATTTGGAGCCGGAAAAAATAAGTTGGTCAATGAAGTAACATCCCATCAAAAGCCGGTGCAAGTCAAACTTTGTGTGATTTCCAACACTTTTAACCACTGTTCAATATTTTCATTTTGTAGAAAGCACATTTAGCATTATAATAGCATTATTTAAGAAAACATCTTTGAATCAATTTGATAATGGAACTAGTGAATTATTTTGTTTCCCAAAGCTTTTTGCCTTATAAAAGAACGTGGCGGTTTTCCCTTTTCTTGAAGCTTTTTCGTTTCGGGAAAAATCTAAATGAAGATTTAATAGTTCAAATGTGGTTTGCTCTGAATATGACTAATTCACTGTTAATTTTCCCGATTGGATTAGTTGTGACCTCTAGGTTCAGATAAACGGGATTAAGTAGTATGAAAGACTGAGTTTACGTATGAGAAGGACCAAAATGCACCAAGACAATAATTCTGTCATTAACAGTTACATGGCAAGATTCCATGCGGATCAAGAATTACGTTCAGTGACATGTCACGTGAACTCTCTCGCGAACTAGGAGTTCAGTTATTTGCGTATTTGGCTGAATATTCCTAGGTGGTAGCTAATTGTATGCTCCTGTAAAGCCTAAGCGGTCCACAGCGCGTTTTCATGCCAAATTCCAGAAAGATCCGTTCTGTAATTTCCAGCTTAATGGTAACAAAGGGTTTTTCTTGTATTTTTATATAATAGAAGAGGTTATAAAGCCCTGCTCTCGAACCAAGGACCATTGCCGCACTTCAGTGTTTACCCTGCCTTATTTACGGCTGACGTGAAACTTTGACATTTGAACGATTTTGTGATTAACATGAGAGAGCTCATTCAAACCCAACAAACCGTAAAAAACGTTACAGACAACTGCACTTTAAAAAAAAAAAACGATTTTGCATTCTTAAGTAAACCATCATTGCAAAAAGTATTTGTTGGAAAGGCAAGTCTCCACTTTGCATTTTTTTTTTTTTTTTGGTCGTTGTTGCTCATCGGTATGTGATACTTTAGGAACTGTGCGTTATAGATGTGGATATGAATTTGCTGATGGGCTCGTACACAGCCAATATATCTGTTTCCTTCTCAGTCGGAAGTCAGTGACAGCAGTCGATGATTTCATGTTTCTGGTGTTTACCAGGCAAGCAAGGCAGAAAATCTTGGGAATGTCGATAAATTTAATGTCATCCTTAAACCTGAAATTTAACAGATCACAGCGTCTCCGGCTGTTCACCTCCCGGCAAAATTCGATAGCATCAAACAGATTTCCCCGCCCGCATTTCGGATTCTTTAAACTTGCTGATGTATGACCTGGACGAGACAGGCAAACTCAGTTACGTACAAATAGATAAACAAACAGAGACTCACGCACTCGTTCAGCCAAATCCTGACCTTCCTTAGACAGGATGGGTGAACCACGCTGGGACTGGAAATTGCACGCAGAACAACATTACTATATATCTCTAATCTATAATAATATAAAGCAGAAGATAGCCAAATTGTGAATCCTGCTTCTTCCCTTAATACACACCCTTCAGTATTCACAGTATTCAGATTTTGCATGGTCATACTTTACCCAAACTGGCTAACCACGACATTTATAATATTCTTCGACTGCAATTTCCTCCGCCCCCCCCCCCTCCCCGGTGTGGCTTGTTTCATTGTTTCATCAGCAGCCGGAAGTCCATGTTTTCAAGCGATATCGGTGCCGTGAACAATAATTCGTGCTTACCTCGGAACCAGCCAGTCAAGATTTACCGGACAACAAGTTTCAGTCCAGAACAATTCATAGTACCAATGAGTGTTCAGGCGCAGACGCTCCCGAATCCTTGCCTCTCACTTCAGGGCTTGTTTATTATACAATTTGTATTATATATATTTTGATAAACACAATAATGGTATACATTTTGTTATTGAACACCCCCTTAAGGTTCACCATCTGAATATTCCGAAATGGCTGATATTGCCCCTCTGCGCTGAACAGGGTTGCAATATTCCAACAAAATTTTAAAAACAGCATCCAATTTAACCCAAGCCCAGCTGATGAAGTTTGAATCCAATCTATGGTTTTAAGGTGTTTCTCTAAGTTTAAGCGCACACAAGCCGACTTCGACAGGCAGATGAATTTGATGGTGAAGCACGTCATGAGTTTCCGTAAGATCCAGCGCACTCGCCAAATGGGTTTTTCCTCATTGAAACTAAATGTTGTAGGGTTACCATTCAACTAGTCGGTAGACCAGAATCGGCTGGTGCAAATCTAGGTTTTATCTCAGTACCTATGGAATACATAATTACTGATTATCAGAATACAAGAAAATAGTATTATGGTCGATTATAAAACAACTTACGAACAAATTAAGAAGTACGCAGTGGGCAATAGAAAAAAGAATGCTTAACAGCACACTATAAGATAAAATTCCCCACCCTGAAATACGCAAACAAACAAAGCTAATGGACATAGTAAAATTCATGATACAACAAAAGTGGAATTGGGCCGGACATGTGGGCAGGATGAATGACAATAGATGGGCAAAACGCTGAGCTGAATGGCAACCACAGACAGGGAAAAAGAACACGAGGACGACCAGGAAGAAGATGGCAAGACGGTATTAAACAGACAGGGGAGAACAACATGGATGAAGGAGACATCAGACAGACAAAAAATGGAAGTCATTTTCGGAGGGCTACACATCCTGCAGTGGATGGACAATGCCTAGGTGAACGGGTAAGAGGTGAAAGTATTATAATTATGGGATCTTTTGTCTGAGGGTCTTGGATTTGGAGATTTGGAGAATCGCTTACATTTTGAAGTGTTGCCTGTGAATTCATCAAGTATCTGAGATAACTAACTGAGGCAGCAACTACAAGGAACGTGTTATTTCCTAGCGCTCACAGCTTTGGCGGTTCAACCACCCCTGTCATCAGGGCCGCCTCCAGAGTAAATGAACGCCGAACTTTTGAATGGACGTGTTGCAGCGAGTTGTGAGAAAGGATAGGAGGGAATGAAAGAAGGAGGGAATGAAAGAAGGAGGCAGTGAAGGTGTTTAGAGAAAAGCTGAGGTGGGCCAAGAGATGGAGGTTGGGTTGGGTCGGGGTGGAGAGAATGAATAGCAGACAGAATGAAAGAAGGAGGCAGTGAAGGTGTTTAGAGAAAAGCTGAGGTGGGCGAAGAGATGGAGGTTGGGTTGGGTCGGGGTGGAGAGAGTGAATAGCAGACAGAATGAAAGAGGATGAAGTACAAAAGAAAAAAAACAATAGAATGATAATGAGAGTGTGTGGACTCATTCTCTCTCTCCTCTCTCTCTCTCTCTCTCTCTCTCTCTCTCTCTCTCTCACACACACACACACACACACACATAGAGTCAGAGATAAAGAGAGACTTAGGGAAAGGGGGGGGGGGGAGAAAGTAGAGATGCACAGAAAAACAGTGGGAAAGAGAAAATGTGGAAATTGAAAAAGAATACTATACAGCATAAAGCGCAAAAATTAATACATTCACCTTTTCCTCGATTTCATTATCCCGCCATCATAAATCATTCTCACTAAGGAAACATTATTATTATATTGTTCACGAATAATAAATTAACCCCCATGTCATTAAGAGGCAATTTATTACTGTTTTAGTTATGAAATAATATTAAAAAATTTAGGGAATGTATACTATGCAGATTTTTGCACCACCAGATACATCCATATAAGAGGAGTGAAGGACTTTGCATTCGTTGAAGAATCACATAAGTAAATATTTGTACAAGGTCTCCGTCGACATGTTTCGTTCACCTTTGTGTTTACACAGTCATGTATGGCCTGTGCTAACAATGAGCACTTTCAATGAGGGGAGGTAACACTACTGTGAGCAACGGAAACTACAAGAGTTGTCTTGTTCCTAAACTGATTTTCTTAAACAATGGGGGACCCAGTGTGGGTCGATACGACACCCGGAGGTAAAACAAAGGTCCATTTACGGGGGAAAGGACTCCAGGCTTGACTGAAGGTGAGACGCACTACAAAAAAACACTGTATACGTTAATCTAGGTCAAATTCAAGTTTTTAACATCATTTTATAAAATGAAATCCCACCTATCTTTCCAATGGAGTTATCATTGTGTACGACCGTAATTAATTACGTTGTGCTGTTGGTTAAAAATCGGATTTTCATTATTGTATCCATGCGCGTTATTGTAAGGGGAACTTTTTTTTTTTTTACTCAATGAAAATGTTCAATAAATTATTAGTCGTGATCGAGAAAATTTATATCTAAGCCATTGCCTGGTTAGGAAAAAAAAATGACCCAACGTCTATGAAAATTTCACAGAAATCTAAAGCTGGGTTGTCATGTGTAGGAAACGGAAACAGCTAAAAATCCATCATAATATAGTAAAAAGAAGGAGTGTTTTCATGTGTACGGAAACGGCGTGCGGAAACATTCGTTCTATTTCACTACTTGGAGGGTTTTTGACGTTTTTATTGCCGTTTCCGTTTCCGTATACATGAGAACCCAGCTTAACTGTTAGTTTTCGTGAACGTCGATGATAATGTTGCCCAAAAACAAAGTCTATGGACTATAATCGTTTCTTATGGTCGTCAAAGGAAGGAAACTGAACATACAGAGGGGTGAAGCATGAAATGTGCTTAGCTCTTCTGTAAATGTTGAGGTGTATCATATGGTCTTCCATAACTCGCCGCCCCTGCTGAAGGCACAAGAGATCAAACACCAGCCGAACTATTGATTACCAGAAAACTTTAAGATTGTTTTGTTTGGCTCGTAGTCAATTAAATCATACCAAGACAATCCATTATTCCATTAACGCTATTTACAGCATGTAAAATAAATCTTTGTCCGTCTCACGTGCTGGCGTATCAACGATTGTCCCACTTTCTAGGAGAGTATTTCAAAGTTCTGGTGACAGTAAAGTTTCTGACTTGAATGTTGTTTCTCGTACGTACGTACCCCAAGCGCTTTGCGTTAGGGGCGGGTACGTATTCGTACCTATCCCTAACCGGTCCTTATCCTCAACCCTAAATCTTATTGAATCCCTAACCCAGCGCCCTACCCCTTTCAACCATAAAATAGGAGGAAAACCAAAAGAAAATCTGAAGGAATAAAATAATCAAGGCTGGTGTTAGGAGTATTTCGGGAGGAGCCGTCTAGCTATGGAGTCACAAAGGGCTTTGAAATACGAATCCCTAGTGAAGACATAACTTAGGGGACGTACGTAACTTGTACCAACAATCGTCTTATTTACAGACCAGCCTGTAGTAGAAACGTTTCTGCTTTTAATGTCAAAATTATAAAAAGAAAAAATCAATATGTCACTTTGTGAGAACAGAAATCTCGCCGGGCGCCATGTCAACGTGCAGTGATAAGGTAGTCGTAACTCAAAACCATCAAAATGAACGATACGCCAGTATGTGAGATGGACGAGGAAATAATGGGCAATAGGAAGATCGAGTTTTGCATTAAATTTGACGAAGCTTTTCCGTTTACGGTTCTGAATACCACCTTGACTTATGACCATTTGATTTCGATAGGATCAATTAGATTGGAAAATAATGTGAACAGAGGTTTACATTTAGGTTAGAGATAATGAACTCAGCCAATCACCAGAAATCTTTGTTTCTAGCGGATCACCGCGCTGGTCATTTTCACATTTTTCCTTTTTATTTTTTTATGGCTTCATTATTCTTGTTCATGTCGTTTTCCCACAGCCCTCACAAGGGCTCTTTCTGGGCTGGCGTTTTATTGAGTTTTTTGTTTTAAGACGTGTCAATTTAACATTTTTCGACATTCAAAATCTATATTTCGCTAGTGTTCACTTTGTGTGTGAGTTTAAGAACAGGAATTTACTGCTATATCTGGCCATTTTGGCCATTTTCACTGCCAAAACCTAAAAACGACCGGAAGAGATTCCTTTTTCGTCCAGGGTATCAACATTTGCAACGCACAGATTTATAATGATGCAGGGCTGAGCGGTCCTTGGCGTCTGAGTGCTCACCGGGGTAGGATCATCATGAGCTGGGCAAGAAGAGCTAATAGAAAGATCGAGCATGGAAGAAATATAGCAGGGTCAAGCTGACACAAAGTGTGTGTTGTTTTGGCAATGTTTGAGAAAGGAAAGAAAAGATGAGCTGGTTCTTCTAAACCTGTAAATTTTTTTTAACCGAGCTCATTATACTTTTCTTGGGGGGGGGGGGTATCATACTATGCCCAGAATGGCACAGTCAGCTGCTGGCAGACAAGACGTGCACACCATAATTTCCTATGTTTTCTGAGTAAACCCGGGCTGGAGTAAACATTAAGCAAAATATTAATCCGGCCCTGCTTGGGTGTACTTTTTTGCTGGCACCAACCGGCTGCGACGTTCCGGGTTTAGTATGATTCCTCCCTTATGGTACCCCGTTAGTGAGCACCACAGAATAGAGATACCACCAAAGCTTCTGGTAGTTTCTCTATTCTATGTCAGTGAGTGAGTTCAAATTTTGTCCATGTGATTAGGTTCAACTAAGATCTTCAAAATCGTATCATCCTGTTAGCAGCTTTTTTTGCTTTGCATGTCGTTTGAAAACAGAGAAAAAATCAAATATCCTACTGCAAATGTTTGTTGGTTTTCATCTTGCCCCTGGCAATAAAATGTTCAATAAACCGTGAAAGGCATAAAGTGACCTTTACCGTACGGATCCGCTGTAAAACCTAACCGTAAACCGAGGTTGCCCCTGGCCTATAACGAACCTGGGGGCGGGGCGAGCTCCTCCCACTTTCTCGTTTCATCACAGAAGCTTCCGTTGTTAATTCACACCTGTAACATTGTTAGAATGTATTGAGAACTGCAACGTAACATCTTCAGTTGTTGTCCTTTTTTTTTTTTTTGGTGGTTACTTTACTGGCCTAGGTACTTAAATTATGAAGTTACTATTTGAGCGAATTATTATGTTGTCAAAGGTGCAAGAAACATTACTTTCTTTCTTTCTTTGTTTCTATTAATTCTGAAATTGTGAGAAATAGTTTCGAAAATGACGTTTATTTCACAGGATAGAATTAATCTATCTCCAGAACAGCAATTTACAACTTCTAGAAACTTCCACGATTCGTTTAGACAAAACCATCGCCAAGAATTCATTTCCTCTCTCTTGGGTCTCTGCCTAAAACAATTTAAATTGTAGCTCATATTTGCATGATCGGGTCAGCTAAAATGTTTCTCTTGAAAGTAAGTGAATCTTTCATCTTTTACAGAAATTACATCGAGCTGCAAAACTTACGTTGGGAACTCCGAAACAACCACAAAACCTAGAAATATGCGCTTTTCTTCAGAAATTCCTAAAAAAACAAAATGATATAATATGTGGTGAAGGGATGGAATTTGTATTTCTGTACATCTTCTCAACGAGGGCAGCTTCCGAGGTTGAGCCCAACCTTTTCTATACCATGGCGTAAAGCCTAATCCAACATGTTGGTCTAGAGACAAGATGCTCGCCTCTCATGCCTAGATACCGTGTGCACATTGCGCTCGTTAAAGATAGCTTGGCACTTAGAAATCGAGAAGAGCGGGCCTAACAAGGCCGCAGCCCAGTCAAAAAAACAAACAAAAACAAAAGCAGCACAAAAGTCACACAAAACATTAACTGTAAAAGAGAGGTGAATGTAACAGCTGAGGTTGTTCTATCACGTTATAGTAGGGGGGGGGGGGAGTTAGTTGATATAACTACAACCCTTTAGAAAACGAAACTATTACAGCTGTAGAAAAAACAAACACGAGATCCGACGATCGATTAAATAATACTAAAGTTTAATAACTGTATCTTAACAATAAAATACTAGGAAGGTATCAACGAACAAGTAAATATCCTACGCCACAGAGAAGAAAAACTCACTTACTCACCGACCAACCACTCACATGGGCTCATATATATAGGTTTTTCTATAGAAAGTTCCCGAAATAAATGTAACCTCTGCCCTCGCCCGAAACACACAAACTAACCAATCACGTATCAATACGTCAGCAGGTTACATCACTCAAGGCCAAATTTGGCGTAAACATCTATATCTACATCTTTATCGAACGTTCAGGAACATACTAATAATTATTTACGATCACCTAACAACAATTACTCACTAGGAAGGGAGGGTAAGGTCATGGAGTACACTCTGGCGAACGTCAACAATTAAAGAAAAAAAGAAGTGAACACATGCTCAGTCACAAGCAACGGGGGAGGGAAAGGGGTAGCCCGCAGATGCTACAGTGTAAATGCCAAGACCGGCGAACCTCCTAAAATGAAGACCTAAAACAATACTCCTAGATTTCCATGTCTGTATTTCGTGAAAAAGTTGATATTTCCGGTGTCAGATATCGGAATCTTTGCGGCATATTCCGGTGCAGCATTAAATTACCACAATGTATAAAATAATGCCAATCAAGATGCCGAAGAAAGCGTTTTTTCCGTAAGCCAGGGCGTAGACTGAGTTATTCTGCTTGTGGGTTACAAGCACAGAAATCATTAACGGCACACGGAAAGTCTTTGCCGTAAAGATTGGTCTAGGCTGTTATTAACTGGGACTGTAATGAGCGTTTGACATTTCTAAACATTAGTATTACTTTCAAACACACAAGGACATGTGATTCCTTTGTGGCAAAGCGGCAAAAATGCGCACGCAGAAGGAAATCAATATACGGCAGTGATCAAATAACAAGAAAAAGACAGACAGAGGGAGGGAGAGAGGAAGTGTGGAAAGAGATAGAAGAAACTGTGGAGAGAGAGAGAGAGGAGAAAGTGTGGAAAGAGAGAGAAGAAAAGAGAGAGAGAGAGAGAAGAAAGGAGGGCGAGAGAGGAAAGGAGGGGACGAGAGTGAAGGTATAGAAAGAGAGAGAGAGAGCATGAGAGCGAGTGAGAGGGAGCATCGACTTTTTTTTTTTTTTTCGTCACCATGGACAATTACATTATTATTTAATCCGTAGTGCCTCCTCAGCATTCTGCTCACTAATATTATTAAATTTATAATTAATCGGTAAAGTTGAATTAATCCTCTCTGATATTTGGTTTTTCTGTTCCGGTGTGGCCACCGTATAGCTCCACCTCCCCCTTCCCTAACACGGAATTTCAACATTTATCAGTTAGGCTAAAAACACACCCATTTGAAAGTATACCAAAAAGTATTGTTTGCGTGGTAAAAGCCACGAACATTAACGAGTCACCATTTATTTAAGCCAACCAATGCCAGCCATAATATAGAGATATGTGAAACCCACGGAAATATTGCTCTAAAGTTCGGGCCAGCCACATCCTCTCCGACTGCTCACCTTTCCCGGGTTACGCCAGGGCTCTCAAGTCTTCGTGTCAGTTTTTCTCTCCACTGAAAGGATTTGGTGTCAAATTGCATCATCACAGACGTCTAGCCATGCTTGCATACACAAGTCCCCCTTTTGTGTGTGTCCAACTCAAGAGTTAACGAGGATACCTGGCGCCGACAGTTCCAAACCTAAAACAAATGACGTAAAATAAAATTGTTTAAGAAGTATTATATTCCACGTACATTATCTTTGATCAATTATTTTATTAGCCTCGTTTGGAGAAACCGTAAGATCTAATTTCGGTTAAGGTGAATCGATCGATATCCAAAAAATGATAAGGGTTTAAAACTTTAAAATGCTTTTGTGTACATTCTAAACTGCTGTCGGCTGCAGGTTTGCGCAATATAGAAAGGCCAGTAGTCTGTCTGTAAGTCCGTATACAGAATTTGAGCCGATGATTCAGGATCATAGAGGTCTCCGTGACCTGGGGATACAGACAGAAAATCTGGAATGACGTCACTGAATCAGGGAGTGTGGGACTCGTGCTAAGTCACCAACATTTAAACATTTGGTCTTTCTTTCTTTAAGCAGATATATATCATTGTTTCTCGTACTGCTTAATGTTCAACTGCAGGCCCGGAGATCGCTCTGAAGGACGAACGGACAGATAGACAGACAGATAGATATACAGACAAAGACACAGACCTAAAGACAGACAGACAGACAGACAAAGACAGACCTAAAGACAGACAGACAGATGGGTTTACGGGCAGGCAAAGACGAAGACAGACAGACAGACAGATATCACCTCCTAATAGACGAGGTTGAGCACATTTTTCCTTTTAGAAATTTCAACTGTTCTCCGTAAAAGTCGGAGTTTTACAGTGGGTAGACTCGTTTACAGCAACATTACCAGAGCCCTGGTCGTTTTACTGATGTGGTCTCGTGACTTAAACATGAAAGTAAATAACAAGTCATTTACAGCTAAAGTCAAACTGCTTATAAAATTCTTTACGAAATCTAAAGTACCAGTTCTCACAATCATGTTATTACGAGCAGAGAATATTACCTGACTCACCACGTGTTTTGCAGTTGAATATTTACATAGGCCGGTGCAAAGCTGGTAACAGGCTTAGGCCAGATGGGAAAAGCAGCACTGTTTCAAGCTGCTCATTAAGTATTTTTGTAATGAGTGCTAAATACATTCTACAGTTTATCTGTACACATGTACGTCTTTTATTAATTTTCTTTTTAAGAAGGTTGTTCCAATTACAAAGACTAGCTGAGTTGCCCGGTCCTGCCCGGGAGAAATATCTTTATTACTTATAATGATCTAGAGCTAGGACACAAAGTAAAGTTCCTTCAACATACAAACAAATACAATGACAGAATCAGTACCGACTCGGATTCCGCGCCAACTCTGGAGTTTGTTTACCCTTTTTCCGCTAAAGTTTCCAGTCGATCCATGTTTTCGTTAATCCACAATTTGCTTCCATCAGCGAAAGAACGATGAGGGAAACTGCGTCACGGTACTAAAAATAGATCATAATAGCGTGTCCCTGTTCTAAAAGCATAGAGTCGGAAGTGTTTGTTGCGAATTTTACGTGTGAATTATGCAAAATGAACAAATTACCCAGAGTTTGCAGCATTTTTATATTATCCCCTTACATCACAATAAGTCGAGTTATAGTCGATGAGGATGCTGCCAAAGTTTTGGAGACCTCCCATATATAGGGCCTTTGAGGGCAGAACTTTCACCATTATAATATGATGATGTGTGCACTGTTCGTAATGTAAAATACCAAGGTCCGCTAACAACAGTCTTGTAGGCCGCCATTATCCGCCAACATTATCGGCGGATGCTACCCGGGTTTATCCACCAACAATATCGGCCCGAGTTTATCCGCCAGTGTTGGTATTGACTAAAAACAAAACAAACAAACAAAAAATGGATTTATTCCCTATTATTGTTGTTGGATAAAAAAAATAAAAATTAAACACATTGATTGCTTATTAAAAAAAAGACTAAAAAAAAAACCCGGCTGAGAATCAAACCACGGTCACCCGATTGACAGGCGCAGATGCTAACCATTACCCTAATGCGGTCCATGTATAATTGTGAAGGAATTTTTTCCAGAATAAACATCACTAAACCAATTATCGGCTGCGGATGAACGCTTCGACATAATAATATTTTGATAGTGAAGAGTTCCCTTTGATTCCATTTACAAACTCAATGTTCTTTATCGAAACTCTCCGCCACCCCCCCTCCCCTCCCTTTTGCCTCTATCGGTTGGGGCAGAGCCCCCCCCCCCCTCCTAAATATTTGTAGGCCCGTGCTTCCTGTTCCCACCCCCTCTGTTCGGGCCTGCATTTACGACTGCATTTTATTATACCGTGTTTTTACCATTGACTTTTCGTCCTTCCAACTGCGCATTTATGATACAATCGCTTTACCCGAGTGCTCGGTCCCTAGCGCTCAGGTGTACATCCAGCACCGTGAAGGAGATCATTAGGTTTATGATTATACACCGTGTAAAATGTCGTCTATGCCTTGTTGAGAATCAATGATGGGCAAATAATTGATGCTGGAAATTGCCCCGCTTCTCTCCCTGGTACCGTGAAACACGTGGGTTGTTGAGTCAGTGGGAAAAGGCAATGTTGCACATAGACGTTCTAATTAGTTTGTTTCATTTCACACCATGGAAGTTGTGCTTCTCTACGAAATTTTGAATTGTAGTCTATAGGGGAAGAACGTCAGTTGTCACAATATGCGAATATTTGGTTACCCCCCTCAACTCTTAGCTTATCTTAAACTTTGTTTCTCTCATAAAAAGTAAGTAAAAAAACAACCGCTGTTCAGAAATAGGAGCACATTTACATAAGGCATTCAATTTTCAACCTATGGACTTGCAAACTTTAAAATGTGAATTTCTCCAGCCCTTCATTTTCTGACAACTGACCTTTTTTCTCTGTAGTCTTCAATTTTATTTCGTCTTTTGTTGGAAGTTCCGAGGCGACAACTGTATGTATCCCATGAGTTTTAGTTCTTCTTTTTGGATTGTAGCCAATGTAAAAAAATGTGAGGCGTGGTCAGCAGCCGCGCCAAAACAACAGCAACAACAACATAGCAAAAACGGATCTTTTGCAAGTGCTCATTCTCAGCCGCCGTGCAAAAACAACAGCATTCATAACAACAACAAATCCTTGTAAGTGCTCATTCTCAGCCGTGCAAAAGCAACAACAAAAACAACAAATCTCTGCAAGAACTCATGCTCAGCCGCCGTGCATTTGGGGTGGGCCGGGGTGGGGGGGGGGGTATACCGAACACAGTACATTGTATCACGGTCAACATTACAATTTCAGGTGACGTAAGTGAAAACAAACCAGCGGTTGCTGCAAAGCTGATGGGGGTTACGGTACTGTTCATCACAGACAGGGGGTAGCCAAACAAAGGCCACCGAATTCGGTCACCGAGCCACTAGGCGCTTTAGGTGAGAAGAATTGCACTACATAAACGGACCGAATCTAGGTGGGCTCTGTGTGCAGTTGTTGAAATTATATAGTGCAATTCTTCTCACCTAAAGCGCCTAGTGGCTCGGTGACCGAATTCGGTGGCCTTTGTGTGGCTACCCTAACCAATGATCCAGACCTACCAATATGACTTCGTCAAAAATTGGCAAATAGAAAAGGTTGCATTAGCAAAGCCTCGCCTAAGAAATAACACCCAAACGATACAATAAAACGCTAAGAAAAAGGGAAGACTGAAAATACCGATACTTCGGTTATAACGTTTCTCAAGGAATTAAAAAAAGAAAAAGCTTTGTTACATACAATGTTTTCATTTTGCCAATTTTTGACTTTGCTTTAAGCTTTGTTGCGACCCCACAGTTTTTCTGTTGTTTTTTTTGTAATATAATATTTCGTCAATAGGACTTCGGCAATTCTGGGCAGAACTAAATTCAGGACGCCATTTTGTTTTATCTGACGGCCTGCTGTCTACGTCATTTTCAACCACTACTGTGAACTGGGATAGTATAGTACACTGACACAGATACAGTAAACCGTACTTTTTCTGCCATCATTTTAACAATTATCCCATAAGTGCTGAAAAGATTTTGAAGGAATGCAGATTAAGGACGTAATTGATTGCTAAATGATTTAATAAAGCCTTGATAAGGAAGAAAAATTGCCATGAGCAGGAGAAACATTATGATTTTGTTTGCTGGGAACAAGATTTCATTCAATTTCATCTCTTGGTCACACTGCTACCAGGGCAAACATCAACAAACAACAATAATAATAACAAAAACACAATCAGTCACGTCTTTGCAATCTCTTTAACACTTAAAGTACCACCGGTTACAAAAGACGCCATTACTGCACCTACTTCTATGTGAACTTTATCCAGTTGTGAGTACTATGTGAAAATTTCATGGCATTCTGTCCAGTCATTTTCTCTCAAGAATTTTTTAATAATAATATACGTCACCTGAATTTTGGCTTGTTCACAACAGGGCTGCGGTATTTAAAGGGTATTCTGTGAAATTGGGTGCGGTACTTTGGGTGTTAATTTTGAGAACAGTCAGGAGGTTGTTTCAAGAAGTTAATATTTATAACTACACCTTTTGAACATGGTAAGATTTTTGGTCAAGCCACCTAAGTGTAAGGACAATGATATGGGCAGGTTTGCCTTTATAGAATCTCTCTGAGAGAAGGGAATGAAAGAAGGGGAGGAAGGACAGGGAGGACAAAAGAGGGGGAGATGGAGAGGGAAAAGGAAAGGAAGTCAGTTTATCCTGGCCTGTGTGCCTCAGCTAGTAGAGAATAATGTCATACTAATGACTGATGAACACAATTACAAATACTTAATGTGAGAGAGGCATAGGCATATGTGAGTGTGCATGAGAAAACCCACAATATGTCGACAGAGCTGATTTTGAGAAAAACGGCTTTGAAGTGAAAATATGGGTCCGGCACAAACTTCCAACTTGTTTAGGGGACCGTGGCATGTGACAGGGTAAACTGTAGATGAGCAGTGAACACTACTCAGTATGATCTCTATAACGGCTTAGTTATTAGACTACGGTCTCCTAACAGCAATCACTCCAATATTAATGGGTCAATTAGCTATTGCCACTTTTAGGATTAAATGCGGTTTTCTCAAAATCTTGTTTTCGGGGGGTCACTGACTTCAATTTATCAGAAATTTCTTGTCTTTTATTATGTGTACAGAACTCAAAATGTCATGTTGCCGACTTATTGTGGGTTTTCGCATGCACACTCACATATAATTGTTTGATCAGTGTGGAGGAGACCAGAGAGAAAGAACTGGTATGGCTTGGGTGAATTACTCAGTGGTGGGAGGGGATGGTGGTAGCAGGACTATGGGGATAACAAAGGATAATATTAGGCTATTGGCACACTTGAGTCAATTCTGTTTAGACTCAGAGCTGGTGAAAGACGTGTACTATGGAGTTGAACAGGACCTCCGTCACTGGCAAGACCAAAAACAAACCTGTCTGGCTAGTTGATACAAGCAAGTTTAAATCTGAGTCAAAACAGACAAAAAAAAAACAGACTTGACTCAGTCCTCTACTTGCCGAATAGTTGATGGGCTTAGAAAGTGACAGATAGACAGGAAGAGAATCGGAGTTGTTGGAGAATAGAGACAAGAAACAAGAGAAGAATCTCTCTGGTGAAAAAAACAAACAACAACAACAATACACAAGAAACTAAACTAGGTGCGCACAAGCCGATTTCGATCGACAGACTAGTTGGCTGGTGACGTCACGACTGTAAGGTTCTTGGGACTTTACAAAGTATGACTTGGACAGGGACAAGTAGAACACAACGTGTTGTTCATCTCATGTTTATTCACCTTGCTGGTAGTTGTGTTCTTATTGACCCACTACGATTACAAGCACCGATATTCGATTACAATATATCCACATATATGACATCTCCTTTTTTTCTAACAAAAAGAAAATTAAAAATTAGATTTCCAAGTTTATTGTAAGTAAGCCATTATTATATATATATATATTTTATTTTTTTTTAGAAACAATTACAACAACAAAAATTTTAAATGTAAAAAAAATGAAAATAAGTGGGACCACTGACTAGGGGTTTAATTAAGGTCACTTGAGACGAATAAACTGCTAATTAGTATTTACTAAAGTCTTTGTATTTTGGACTCTATTGATTAGATGTATAATTAAAAATTTAAAATAAAGTAACCCACAAAAGCAAAAACGTTGGAGGGCGTTATCATGTCCCTCTGCGAGTAAGCAGGTGAATGGCATGAGAGCCTATTCCCTGTAACGTTGAGGCTTGACCACCTGTCTACCAGATCGGGTAGTACATGTATGATGGGGTGGCGTGATTGCTTGACTTGTGTTGTCTGGAGAAGACCTTGCTGCGGTGTCTGCTGGTTGCTGGTTTGGCGCACCATTGTTGCTGGTCTCGATCTCGTGTGAAGTTTCAGTTGGATCCGATGCAAGGTTGTGTGGTGGTTCACCAGTCTTCAGGATGTCTTGTCTTACTGAGATCCCGCCCACCAGCAGACTCATTAGATCTCATTTACACTAAATCGTATGATGTCCCAAATACAACTAAACGCCGGTCAAAATCTTCTCGTGCGTGCTGAGCCCAAGAAGAGGGACCTGAATTCAAAGTACGAGGGATGAGGCGAGGGGGTGGTGTGGGGGTGGGGAGGGGGAAGGGGACAAGGGGACCCAAACGTATGATCACGTCAACATTTTATTTTGGTGAAGATTGATGGTTATTTGTATTTGTATTTGTATTTGTATAACTCTTTGATCCCATTTGGGAAATTTGCCTTTGTGCCATTGCAGCCCAGTTATAACTGGAGCAGGCACGTCGTCACCACAGTGCAGCGCTGGTTATGAAATCCACTTTTCAGTTCACGCACACCAAAGGCTCCAACAACAATGCTAACCATGTGGATTTGCCGAAGATGTCGTCGATCTTCAACTTTTAATGAGATCTGAGCAGCAGGCAGGAAGCACTGCTGAGTGTGAAAAACAAGCAGGAATAAACTATGAAAGGTGTTCAATCATCCATCCTACTGTCAGGAGAAACGAGCAGCGCAAGTGTTGTACTGCATTCTCCAGGCACGGAAAACAAACAGTTTTTGTCGATGGCAAAATGAAATAATGACTGGAACAGAACTGTAGAGAAAGGTCGAAGTGCGTCTGAGAAAGTAATGTCTCTTAGTGTTGTAAAAGAAAGGTCGATTAGTATTCTAGGACTACTATTGTGTGTTAAATGTTGAAAAAGTACTGTTAGCTATTTCTGTAAGGGTATTGTCCGTTAAAGCAAATTGATCAAGGAATTTACGTCCATTCACGGCTTGTTTCAGGGCCGACTTTGACCCTAGGTGCGTCCCCGCGTGATTTTGATCCGCCAAACTAGTTGAATCGTGACGTCACGACATTGGGTTTCATTGAGACCTCGCCCTCTCGTCAGCTGTTGTTGTTTTTTTTCCACCGAAACTCAATCTCGTGACGTCACCATCCAATTAGCCAGCCGATCAAAATCGGCTGATGGCGCGCCTAGTCTAAGTGAGTTGAATCAATTGCTCCCAACTGGACCCCACGCTAGAGTAATCTAGTTTTGTCTGAAGACAACGTCTGAGCACATTGCAACATACGCTTGACAATATGTTGCCGACTTTACTAGAGTATAGCAGCGAGTATTTTATTGTGAGTTTGATTGGATGTTTTATCACTATGCATCTATTTGTCGTAAACTGATTGGGCGAAATGTGCACACACATTTGATCCTGGAATTGCTACTGGACGGGAGTGGCGAGGCATTATTTACTCGTCATGCTATTTACATGTTGAAATTGCTGCAGTGATCTAAGTTTATAATAGTGAGGAAAACAATGCAAAAGTCATTTACACATTAGGCGGATTGAGCGAACTATTTCTATTGTTTTCATTAAAATACCGCACTCTTCTGGTAACTTCATCGTGCAGTGTCTGCGTTTTCTCCACTTCTATTCAACATTTCTAAAGCTGACGTCATTTGCGTTACTATTGACAGACTTTAAGAGCAAAATCAAAATAATGTGTGCCACTGAGCTACCACACTTGTTACAATTCAGGGAGGCGGGGGGGGGGGGGTGAGGGAGCTAGGATGTAGGCAAGGACTTGCCCAGATCTCGCCTCAACTGTTTGCTTGACATGGGAAGCCAGGGTTAAGGTAACCGTTGTCTCCTTTGTGTGAAGACCGTTAGGAAAATATTTTGGCTGGATTTTCGAATTCCTGAATCAGCGAAAAAATCTGGATCCAAGTCAAGCAGATCAGGGTTCAGAACAGGATAAACACAGGAGTTTGGAGCCAGCAGTGTACGTTAGAGTAGAATCACCGCCGAACCGATCAATGTTAGGCCGGAGCTCCGTCTAAAGACAATCTCTGGCGCTCAGAGCGTCCACTGGGGCAGCAGCTTCTAAAGGCGGAATCAATACAAGGGGCGACAGAGGTAAAAACTTGGCCCTTGTTCCATAAACAGTTTGCGTAGCGCTGCCAGTTATAGCAAAGCTCCTGAAAACCCCAGATTTGACGAGTTCCAGAGCCAGTTGCAGAAAGCTGAACTGCAATAATTAAATATAATTCTTTCTGACCTTGATCAAGAATTTGCGTGGAATTTTTCCTGGAGCCTTTCTACATTTTTATTGCCAAACAAAGGGTATTTGAAAAAAATATTGAAATTGGGGCGGTTGCCAGGACGGGACTTTTTTTTTATGGAGGTGAAAAGATAATAAAAACAAAGAAAGAAATTAAAGATTTGAGAAAAAGAAGGGGAATTTCTTGTAGAAATCTGGTAAAAAGTGGCTAAAAAGAAGAGATAGAAGAAAAGAACCGGCTTTTGTCAAGGTCACACATGGGGCGTTGTGGTCAAAGGATTTAGAGAATTTTATAACAGAATTCCTGGGAAACTATGAATGGACAATGGCTGACACATACCGGCTGAGAGACTATCCTTATGGCAAAGTCCAAACTGAGTCATGTTTTTTTTTTCGGGGGGGGGGGGGGCAGAAGAGACGAAAAAAGAAAGTAAAAAGGAAAACCTGGGAGAATAAGAGAATATGTTTAACGGTCCTTTTCCTTGATTAGAAACACTTTTGTTGCTTCTTGCTTACAATAACGAATGTGTCATGCTTTTTAAAACACTGGCCAAACGAGGATTCCTTTTCCAATAGATTCGATCAAACGTTTTCTATCACGATTCATGTTCAGATACATCATAACTTACTCTCGTTTGCTGAATGGGTCAACCAGGAAGTTAAAATGATTGCTACAATGAATCCCCAAGAGCCTTGCACGGCAGATAACATTGGGGATAATTGGAAAGTGAAAAAAAAATTTTTAAATAAAAATAAATAAAAGTTTCAAATAGGACGAAAGAAAAGTCTTTCCGATGTGTAGCCGTAGCATAAAAATGATAATTCTTGAAATAATGGGCGACAAGCGACTCCATTCTTGCGCGGATCTCACAGTACACGTGAAAAACTGTTGCGGATAGAATTTAGCTCTGTTCCTTGTCCTCGCCGACACTTTCTCGTCATTCCCTGAAACATCATTATTTCATTTCACGGCTTGTCCTCACTTTCTCTTTCTTTTTCCCTAATCCAGATCTTAATACCTTACATTGGCGCCTTATTGCCTTTCTGTGTCAATGAAGTTTTACAATGGCCACTGAGCTCTGGTGACATAGACTGGGGGTGGCTCAGACTGGGAAATCTATCTTTACTGTTTTAATCCGAGGCAAACGGTCTTATGTCTCCACTGTCCGTCTGGCTGTCTGTCTGTCTGTCTGTCTGGCGCCTCTATTCTTTCAGTGGCAGGCTTTTTGTTTTTTTATTTTACATGTCGTATATCTTCCATCGTTCTCTCTCTATTTATTCTCCTTTATTTTCTCTTATCTTGCCCCTTCCGCCTCTGGCTGTCTCTCACTTTTCCAATGACAAATTTTTCCCTTTCTATAATGAAAATAAAGTTATAAAAATGTTTATTTTTCACTGACTCTTTATTCCTTCTTTCCATTTTCAATTCTAATCAGCCTTGTCTTATCTTATTCGTCTTAAGACTATTTTCTTCGTTCGTGTTCTATTCTCCCTGAGGGTTCTGGCCCAAAAAAACCATCCCCACGTCTTACCCACCTTTTACACATAGCCAGACGTATTCATAGCAAGTCATGTGGTCAAAGTCCTTAACTCACATTGAACCTGATGGCAACCACATCCAGGGAGAAAGGACGTTAACTCCAGACTTGACATACATTTTTTACACAGCTAAAGATCTCAAACTTTTCATTGCCACTGGCCAGGCGAATTCTCTCACCAATAAATCTGATCAAACGTTTTCTGTCAGGATTCAGGTTCAGGTAACTCGTAACTTACGCTCGTTTTCTGAATGATTCAATCGTTAAATGTGTGTCACATTTAATTTCTAAAAACACAGCTGTAAAAGTACATAATGAGGTTATTCTGACCCGGTGAATAATTCAAGCTGGTGAACAAACTCATCTCGGCATTCAGACTTCATTTCAAGCAAAGTGCTAAAAGCCTCCGTCGTGTTGGTGGTCAGCACTTCCAGGCCTAACTTTGAAACATCCCTGGCGCTATGCGAGAAACCCAATGATCGGTCAACATGAAAAATCTGGTCTGGGGAATCTTTTTACTTTAGTATGACAGACAGGTGAAAGGAATCACACTGACAAATCAAAGTCAGAGAGGTAGACACACTCACACGTACATGCAGAGGGAGAAAGACACACACACATACAGTGAGACAGAGAGGCACACATAGGTGTATATACCGCGAGAGAGAGAGAGAGAGAGAGAGAGAGAGAGAGAGAGAGAGAGAGAGCGAGAGAGAAGGGTGGGGTGGGGTGTGTGGACACTACGCTACGTTTTTTGGGGTCCTACTTCATAATCCAAACTTTTTTAAATCTGACAATCATTTAACGTGTACATCTTACCTCTAACAATCTCCTAATGGTCAAGGCTCCAAATGTCTCAAATGAAGAAATCTGTTTCGTATTCGCGTATTCTCAAGATAATTTACTCTCTGATAATCATAAATCTTTTAACACACGCACGCTCATTGTCATAAGCAATAAATTCCAAACAGCTGGCTGAGATGTCTGTATCTCGATGCAGTCTGAGGTCATGTTTTTGTGCGTGCATCATTCTGCCTCATGGAATATTACAGCACTAGATGACGTATCGGGTTTTGCCCGGAATAAACAATCATGTGTTCTCTCTCTCTCTCTGTCTCTCTCTCTCTATCTGTCTATCTCTATCTCTCTCTCTTACAATAAAAGTAGTAATCTGCAGTTCTGCTTCAGAACTCATGCGCGCCAGGACACTGCGCACCAAGCTTGATATGGTTACTTTTTATGAAATGCATGGTACTATAACAGAATAGAGCCAAGATGGAGGATGAAAATGACAGCACCATGAAACAATGCATTTTCTATAAATTCAAGAACCAAACTAATCAAAATAATAAAAACTTCCGTGCACCCTCCGCGGTATTTGAAATGAACATGTATAATTAGGTTAGTATAGGTGGTCTAATAAAAAAAGCCTTTTGCGTTCAGAGGTGGAGATTTTGTAAAATGTATAATTATGTAAAACGAAACAAACATGCTAAAAATACAGATGTTACATAGCAATAAACATTGTTATTTATTAAAAAATACATGCTTGAAGTAAACAACTTTTAATTATAGCCATCATCTTCCTAATCTCAATTGCCACCTTCGTGCCAAATTTAAGGCCTGAAGAGTGTATAGTTTGGTCAGTTAGTCATGCCAAATGTTGCAAGTTACTGAAATATATAATAGATACTAAGATGCGAAACTTTGAATTTGTCACAAATCCCAGACTGGGAGATGTAATAAGTTATGACAGGACAACAATCACGAACGAACAAGTTTAACACTTAACAGAACAACCCATCAGACTCACACATTTATTAAACATAATTATACAGATAATAGCGCAATTACATACATTATATTATTGAAATTAACTGCCGTACAACGGCCTTATTCTCACATGCACTCTTCCTCGGATCCACAACCCGGTAGTTACTTCCTAAAGGCACTTCGGCCTCAGCCTCTCCCCTCAGGGTCTTAATAGCACATTAATAATTCACTGGCACCGCAGTCTCTCAATATCACCTTCCTATTGTCATACACCTTAGCATTCCACTAGCACCTCAGCAGGGCAATAGCACATTATCATTTCAATAGCCCATCAACATGGCAGTAGTACATTATCATTTCAATAGCCCATCAACATGGCAATAGTACATTATCACATTCACGCTCATATCTACGTCCCTGTCCGTGGCCAGACTGCCACGACTTTATGTGCCTCTACTGTCCTGCACCGACAGCCTCACTCTTGGCCTATGTGTGGCCTCCGGCCCTATGCTGGCCTATCCCCTGTGCTCACCTAGGCGGCTCTTTGGCCCGTCCCCGACACCTACAAGAATAACATTACATTGGTATAATACCCTACCATTTCTATTCACTCCACCTCTCCTTACAACCCATGAAGCGTACACACAATAGTTCACCTTTCACTCACCAACATCTTAGGGTAACACACCTCCATCGGAGTACACACTACTCACTCGCGCTACAAATCCATGAACTCAACTTTCATCTATCGCTCATGGCGCACATTGCTATATCCAATATCAAGGACTTCCACATTCCTCACATATACTTATTTACATCATGGTAATAGACGAATATAATATAATACATCAATCATAATTATCAATCAACGTTCTACCTACCAGTCATCACTGGAAAGACTCTCTCACTAGTCTTCTGACTGCTCCCCTTATGTTCGCCCACTGGGCTTTCTCTTGCGTCCGTTCAGTAGGACCTTCTAACTTGCAGTGATAGTAATACAGCGCTTTCGCCTCATTCAGACCCCCCACCACTCATAACAGCACGCTTTAACTTACTTGTCTACGTGCGTTAATTTTACTCTCCTCCTTTCCCCCCGTAATTATTAACTATCGCTCACTCCACTCGTGACAGACAAGCTTGTCTCTAAGTAACCTAAACCATCACGAAATTTCCATTATGATTCAGAAACTTCTTTCCTTCAAGGAAAAGACAACAAAACAACAGACAAAAAACAGTTCACAACATGCTATGAGATTTCATCGTTTAATTTACTCGTATTTCAAGGTCTGGGGAAAAATTAAGGAGAAATTCCATTTTCAATATTACACGAAACCAAACAGAGACGTCCTTCTGTCGGCTGGAGAACAATGTCGCGCCTTTTGGCACATTTTCTGATATGTTTCTGTCCAGAAGAAGGCCAATCCAATTTTTGTTTGTCTATATGACAGATCAAATGGTATTTGTTGAACAGATCCAGACACCTGAGGGATTTGTGTTGCAAGATTTGCGACTGAGATCGACAAACCAACAGAGAATTCACTGCAGTTTTCAGAATTCCCACAAGATTATCAACGCTGCGACTTTTCTAGTGAAGTTATATTTAGCAATGAGTGAAATTAAAGGGATATTTATTTTGTAAAGAGAAGCGTGACATGATTATATTGTCTTTTTTTTTTGTTGTTGTTGTTGTTTCCGTAAAAACTTTTAGAAAGAGATTTTGTTTGGAGTAGATCGGGATTTTAATCTGATTTTGGCTATATTCCATCAGGCTGAGCTCATCAAGACGTTATTGACGATATTGATAGCGAGACGTGGATAAACAGATTGTTTTTCTTACCTTTATTTGTTTTTGTTGAGGTTACTAAAAACAGCTTCGTTAGCCTCAGCTTTGGCAGTGAAAAGCTCATCTAGGAAAGGTTATCATTATCTCTCTTGGCGCGGTCTCGTCTCAAGGGGAATAAACTAGCTAACCCCCCCCCCCCCCTCAGCTAGCTACAGTTTATAAAGCGGTACCCGAGTGTGGAAAAGAGATCTATCTCAACTGAATGGAAGCAGAAACGACTTGGAAGCTGCGCGGAGTTTGTGCGTGAGACAGATCTAGTTGGAACGACTAAAGAAACTGCGGAAATAATTGCGCTCTCCTCCCCGTCGTCACAGCGCTGGGGCGATTATCTCCCCGTAATCATTGCTATTTCTCCTGTCTCTGTACAAGAGTTGCATCAATGACAGCGTTAACCTCCGCTTGTTGTCGGACGTTTTTCACTCCATTCAACTGAGATTTTTTCCAAGCGAGCGACGCCGAAAATTAACCGACCACATGAGGGTATTAGCACCAAGGGATCCAACTGTTTAACAGCGGGGCAGCATCTGACGCCAGATTGGTATAAAACGGTTTTGCCAAACTCTGCATACTCGATCATTAATCTCGTATAGCTACACAACATCTCTTTATCTTTTTTTGTCAAATGTAACACATTTGAAAGTTTTCCAAGACGTGGCTGTTTTCTGCATTAACAGGTGTTAGAGGAGACTCATTATATCATTCATAGTTCCTGGCTGAAACTTTTTAAACATAACTTTATGATCAGAGCTGAGAGAGAAATGATGCCACGCTGTATCTACAAACAAAATGTGCAGAAATGTTACTGTAGTGAAGAAGATGAACTCTTAGAATTGCTGGTTCAACTTGCCAAAGTGGCAATAACTTTATTTTTGAAGGTGGAAATTCGAATTTTTATTGATATGACAGATTATATTTGGTTAAGTTTGGGACTGCGCGTGAAAAACTATGAAGATGACAACCGTTTACTATTAGTCTAGGAACGCATTAGTCGATTTTGATCGGCCCTCTAGGTGGATGGTGACATCATGACATTTGGGCCTCAACGAGAAAAAAAAAGTTGGTTATTGTGGGAGGTCTCATTGAAAATTAGTGTCGTAATTTCACTATCCAACTAGTTGCCCGATCAAAGTCGGCCAGTGCGCCCCTAGCAGAGACATTATCGTGAAAAGCATTTGCTTTTCTGAGCACTAACCAGGCATTACAACCTTAATTAGCTTCATGTTTTCTCTGGATTATTATCTTACACCCCCCAAGCTTCTGCTTACATCTAGTAATTTCTGCGTGAAAAGCGTTGTAGCTTACAGCACTGTCTGGCGCTTTAATTCAAGCCCGTGCGCATAATATCGAGAGAAAGAAAAACGTATTTTCCCTAGGTGGTTTTAAGTAATAGATATTTGGCAGGGCTATATGCTACATTAGCCGATACTAGTCAACCAGACATTTCATAGACATGTTTAACAGAGCGGATATTGTTCCAGTCAGTCCAAAACGTGTTCAACCGTCGACGGGTTTTCACAGGTGTCCCAGACTGGTCGTTTTGCCCTCTACCTTGCACGTACATCAGGGGATTGTAAATGGCAGCACTTTACAAAGACTGGCCAACCTGATATCTGGTTCCACTGGTCAATCTTTGGCCAAGGTCTGCCCCACACTGACCTCATGCAGCAAGCATACCGCCCCCTCCGCTTATACAAGATCTGATTTGAGGGCCGTTCAGATCTATCAAGATCCACATTCCACACCCTGTGAACTGTCGTGCTCTCCTCTTACGACCATATTAAATGACACTTGATTTTGCCTTTTCTCCACCCCTTCATCCTCCTTCTTATTTCATCTATCACTTTCTTTTCCATTGAGATAGATCCACTCAGAGGCAAAAGTTCAAACAATTTCATTCTCAGATATTTCACTGGGAGGGGAAAGAGGAAACACAATAACGAACGCACGTTACTTAGTGGCAATCGTTCATACAGCCCTTTCTGTGATGTTCTAGAAACTTCGTACAAGGATTCGATATTATCTCGTCTCACATCGCTATATTGTTGGCCACGAATGTAAAGCTCATCAATAACACCAAGAAAGTTCTAGGAAAAGGGGGAAAAACTTGAGAAGGTCAAGGCAAAAATTGCTTCTTCTCAGTTCCGTTTCTAGCAAGTGAGTGAGGTAAACATTTCTTACAATCTAAAATGCCTATTGGTTTTGCCGAAAGATCTCTTTAGAAATCCTCCATTTGGGAGCGTCTTTTTGGTTGTGTTGATGTATTCAAGAAGCGCATAATGTGCTCACGCGTGTGTGTGTCTGACTGGGGCTTAAAGGGTGTGAATTTTTGTCCACGTAAAAGAAAAAAAAAAAGGATATAAAAACAAATCTTTAGCATCGAGGTGTCAACCATTTAACTGCACCCGGCCCGAATATTGGATCTCTTAAGGCTGGCGTGGAAACTTGGAGTAGTGAGGATAGCGGACACAGGGCTAGCCGGAGAGCTCTTCAATGTCTGCAGGAAAATGGACGTGGTGGTCTCAAAGTAAGGACACATTGAGAGGAAGTGCGTCAATGCTGTAAATGGCTGCCTTTTAGCGGGACGCCGCGTTTATTTTCAATTTCTCCTCCTCTTTTTTTTTCAAGTTAGATATTTAGGGGGGGGGGAAGAAGGCACAAAGGTGGTTGCGGGGGGAGGGGGGGGGGGGTAGGGGACTATAAGAGAGGGAAAGTGATCCTGGCTCCAGTGATACGGTAAACACTTATACTATCCAATATAAACACCCCTCCCTCTCTCTTTTCCCCTTCTCTCTCTTTGTTTTTCTCTCTCTCTCTCTCTCACGTCTTTGTCTTTCTTGTCTTTCTGTATCTTTCTTTCTCTCTCTCCCTTTCGTCCTCTATCCCTCTTTCTCTCTCACGTTTACACCCTGGGTAGTTATCTCCTTAAAATAGCATTATGTCATAATGGGGGAGAGGAGAAGCATTGGGGGAGGGGGGTGGAGTAGATTCTCTGGTGGGTACCCGGTTCTCTTCGTTGTTGTTCTTGATCATGTTCCACTCACCGTGTCCAACACTTAATACCAAGTTCGATAAACAATAGGGGCTTTGATTTTTGAGATCAGTAGTTGCTGGCTTGAGGTTTTCAGATGTTTGATGAAAGAGTCTAAGTACGTACAAAATGACCCTAGTGCCTAAGGGGATACAAGATCTAGAGGCTGTTTGAAATTTATTGTTTACGACAATGTCTGCCTGCGTGTTCAATTTCCCCTACAGAGATTATGATCTATTCCATTCGTTGACCTCTGAAGATGTTTTATTATAAGACTGCATTCTCTGACAATCTACTTTGTCTTTCCTGTCAACATACAGCCAGCCATAAGACAGAGTATAGACAAAAGCCGGGCGTCAAGTGTTTATTCTGAGTGCGGTTGTTTATCCTAGCCTTGGAGGTTGAGTTTGACTTTGGAGTTTTACAGCGCGCCGGCATGATAACGCCCTCTTTGCACCTCTTATGGTCCCTGCGGGCACCTCATTTATGTCTGATTTTCAGAACTTCAATAATTTAAATTTCACAAATAGAGTTAAATATTTCCGTATAAATTTGACTCCACCGTCAACATTCTCAAAAGTAGTTTAACATAGATCTGAAAAGACTTTTGTAAAAGTCTTTACATCAAGTCGCAGATCTTAGCCTCTTTCAGCTAGGACAAGACGCGCGGTGGGCAACTGTAAAATTTACTCTTAAAGTAAAATATATACATGTGTTTCCAAATAACATCTTTGCTAAAAATGACTAGTGTTAGTCTGAGACAGCGGTGAATTCTGACTAAATGATGTATAAAATAACTACACTTTGACAAAATTTACTTTGTAGGTTGTAATTGTCACAAATCCCAGACTGGGAGATGTAATAAGTTATGACAGGACAACAATCACGAACGAACAAGTTTAACACTTAACAGAACAACCCATCAGACTCACACATTTATTAAACATAATTATACAGATAATAGCGCAATTACATACATTATATTATTGACAGTAACTGCCGTACAACGGCCTTATTCTCACATGCACTCTTCCTCGGATCCACAACCCGGTAGTTACTTCCTAAAGGCACTTCGGCCTCAGCCTCTCCCCTCAGGGTCTTAATAGCACATTAATAATTCACTGGCACCGCAGTCTCTCAATATCACCTTCCTATTGCCATAACACCTTAGCATTCCACTAGCACCTCAGCAGGGCAATAACACATTATCATTTCAATTGCCCATCAACATGGCAGTAGTACATTATCATTTCAATAGCCCATCAACATGGCAGTAGTACATTATCACATTCACGCTCATATCTACGTCCCTGTCCGTGGCCTGACTGCCACGACTTTATGTGCCTCTACTGTCCTGCACCGACAGCCTCACTCTTGGCCTATGTGTGGCCTCCGGCCCTATGCTGGCCTATCCCCTGTGCTCACCGAGGTGGCTCTTTGGCCCGTCCCCGACACCTACAAGAATAACATTACATTGGTATAATACCCTACCATTTCTATTCACTCCACCTTTCCTTACAACCCATGAAGCGTACACACAATAGTTCACCTTTCACTCACCAAACATCTTACGGTAACACACCTCCATCGGAGTACACACTACTCACTCGCGCTACAAATCCATGAACTCAACTTTCATCTATCGCTCATGGCGCACATTGCTATATCCAATATCAAGGACTTCCACATTCCTCACATATACTTATTTACATCATGGTAATAGACGAATATAATATAATACATCAATCATAATTATCAATCAACGTTCTACCTACCAGTCATCACTGGAAAAAACACTCTCATCCGTCTTCCGACTGCTCCCCTTATGTTCGCCCGCTGGGCTCTTAATAGCGTCCGTTCTCTTTGGACTATCTCTGTGCAGTGATAGTAATACAGCGCTTTCGCCTCATTCAGACCCCCCCCCCACTCACATGCACGCTTTCCCTACTTGTCTACGTGCGTTAATTTTACTCTCCTCCTTTCCCCCCGTAATTATTAACTATCGCTCACTCCACTCGTGACATCATCCCCCACCCCAAAAAAATTAATGCAATTAATTTCAAATCGCATCAAGATGACTGTCAACGAGTGAGCGTGAGCAATACTTACATAAAAATGACCTACCAATGCCCCTAGCACATAAAATACCGGAACCAGGGGAAAATATGGGGATCAATATGCCCTGCATTATGCATATATGTATCACATCATCAATAGCTAACTAAACACAATACTTAATACAGAATCAAAAACCAATCAACCTATCAACCATTCTTCGTATCATATTTATAATGTCAATATTTTAAAGTCGAAGACTCATTCACACAAATCCTGTCAATGTTCCTGTCCTCCGATGTATAAGCTCCTGAAGTCTTCCCCTAGGCTCGACTAAGGTAGTCGGCGATATGATTGCTGGTTCCTGGAATTGGTTGTATAACGAAGCTATACGGCTGTAAAGCCAATGCCCATCTAGACAAGCGTGGGCTGGACGAACGATTCTTTGACAAAAACGTTAGTGGCTTGTGGTCTGTCTGGATACAGAATTGTCGTCCCATGAGATAACGTCCTAGTTTCTGGACGGACCACACAATGGCAAGACACTCCCGCTCTATCACAGAATATTTTCTTTCTCTCTGCAATAACTTCCTACTGACATAACATACAGGATGGAGACATTCGTTCTTCTCCTGTAGAAGACAAGCGCCGACACCAGAGTCCGACGCATCCGTTCTGAGGATAAAATTAGATCGAAAATCGGGTAATATCAGAATGGGTGACGATGATAATGCTGTCACCAAATTATCAAATGCTGTCTGACATTCAGACGTCCACTGGACCTTATCGGGTTGTCCCTTCTTAGTAAGGTCAGTAAGAGAAGATGACAAGGAGGAAAAATTTGGAATGAACTTTCTGTAATAATTTAAAATTCCCACTAAGCTTCTGACTTGTTTCTTTGTTTTAGGTATTTGCAACCCTACTAATTTGTCAATTTTTGTTACTTCAGGTCTCTGAACACCTCTACCCACGATATGTCCTAAGAACACTATCTCTGGACATGCCAAATCCATCTTTGCGGGTTTAGCAGTTAACCCAAAATGACGTAATCGTTTAAAAATTACTGTTAGTGTCTGAATATGATCAGACCATGTCGACGTATGACATGCTATATCGTCAAAGAATGACACGACATTAGGTATGTCCTTTAATACCAGTATGAGAATACAGATACTCTGGTCTCTCATGAAACCTCTGCAGCATATCAACATGAAAAACCTTACTTGATCCATCAATGTGGATAGCGTAATCTACCTTTGAAACAACTCGCTCAATAACATAAGGACCTTTCCATGTCATCAATAACTTATTATGGTCCGTAGGTAATAACAATAGGACCTTGTCTCCTGGCTTAAAAATTCTCAGTTTGGATCCTCTATCTTTATAGGCTTTTGCTCTTTTTGAAGCGATACTAGAAGCTTCTTCTGCTATAGTGCGCTCTGAAGATAATCTTTCTCTTAAATCAACAAGGTCTATCGAAACCTTTTTAAACGGTTCCGAAACCGTGGGGATCTTTTGAAGAGGAGCCTGGGGTGTACGACCCTTATGCGTCGTCTTTTGGCACGCACTGCACGTCTTACAATATAACCGTACATCTCTGTATACTGACGGCCAATAAAAAATTTTCAGAACTCTTTGCTTGGTTCCAGCACTTCCCATATGATCCGCTAATGGAACATCATGGGCCAGACGCAATACCGTTGCAATCAAGGATACTGGCACCACTACCTGCTTCTGAACCGAAGCCACCGTCACATACTTACGGAACAGAATGCCCGCCTGAATAACAAAAGAAGACGAGCCGTTCTTATATTTCCTCGTTCTCTCCGTTCGCGCCTCCTCAAAACATGGACTCAATGATGGGTCCTCCTTTTGTAATGTCGCCAAGCGCCCTGGTGTGATATCCAGGTTGACCGCTGGCGTTGCCAAAGGTCTAATTTTACCCTTATCACCTACCTGTCGACGTGTCTCGACTGCGGCACAAAAGTCAATACCTTTTGATTGCGACCATGCCTGCACATTCTCCTCGGAAGGGGAACCTACCCGAGATACATTACCAATGATGAGCTGGGCGCCTGGAAAGCAACCAACGACTGCTTCGACTTCCCCGCTAAGGAAAGGTGTATCTATCACTATTCTTGCCATGGGTAATATCTCAATGGCCCCTGAAAATTGGATGCACGGGACAGTCTCACCTGTAAGCTGTGAATCCCGAATGCAGTCTCTATGCACTCCCACAACGGTAGATCCTGTATCTCGTAAAACCGAGACCGGTTCGTCCCCAACAAACCCCGGATAAACCCTAAGACCACCTCCTGTATGACATGAATTTATAACGGGGATCTTTCTCCCACAAGGTAAAACACCGGAAGATAGTAACTTCTCACAACTGGGACACTTAGAATACTGTCCGCCTCCGTTGTCCGATGTAACACACGCAGCTGCATGGTGAAATTTATTAGGGGAACATGGACTGGAGCCACTGCGATTGTCATCCACGTTCGCCGCTATCCTACCTGCAGGGCAATTCACGCTGATGTGATCTGCTCTTCCGCAGTTCCAACACTTCGCGGCTCTACAATCGCGCGAAAAATGACCTACGCGTCCGCAAGTCCAACACTCTGCTCCCTGTGCTCCGCTAGACCTGGGTCTCCGTGACCCATCGCGACCGGAACTAAAGTCCCTATGCCGTCGGTCATCGGCAAAGGTCACAAATCGCCCTCGGCCATTACCGCGACCTAGCCCTCCTGCTCGGTCAAACTTACCGGATCCATATGCCGGTGATTGGTGATACCCCTTACGTTGCCCCTGGGCTTGCCCGTTATAGGCACCACGCTGACGCGACCTGTCTTTATGTCCTGCCGGCGACCCCTCAACCACGGCGACGTAACCAGCATCCTGCACGTACGCCCTCGCTACTGGTTTGGACGGGTGTGCCGTACGGTATGCTGCCGCCAACTTAGACGCATCCTGTACCGTCGCGGGTTCGTTTTCTTTCAGGAAAGCCACTAAATCTTTATGGCACGACGCGTACAGCTGGTCACGGATCATTAGGTCTTTTAATTTAGCAAAATCCGCGCCCACATGCGCCAAGTCCATCCAGTTCGTGAAATATTCTGTTAGTCTCGCGACGAAGGCAGCAAAGTCCTCCCTGGTATCCGCACGTGCTCGCCTAAACTGCTCCCGGAAATATTCCTCGGTACGCGCAAATCGGCGAAGCAGCAAAGCCTTCAGCTTATCGTAATCTTGCACGTCTTCGCGCTGTAGCTCTTTAAAGTAGGTTAACGCTCGCCCCTGCAATAGAGACGCCAGGTACGTGGACCATAATTCCTTATTTTCCCCCCTTTGCAATTGTGCGTTCAGTTCGAACCTGTAAAGGAAGGCGTCTATGTCGTCCTTCCGGTCGTCGAACGTAGGGAGCTTAATCCTAACGCCACCTTTATTGTGTACCTGCCGCTCAACTGTTTCCGTTGGCGTATTCTTTTTGCTTTCTAATTCCGCAATCTTTACTTGCGCCTCTATCTCCTTTAACTTCAACTCCCTCTCCTGAGCCTTAGCCTCCTGTTGCCGCTCTTGAGCGTCTTTTTCTCGCTCTCTATCCTTAGCACGCTCATCGCGCAATTCTGCCTGCTGCTCTTTAATCCAGCCGCGTAGCTCCTCTCCCTCCAGGCCAAGTTCCTTACCTAACTTCATTAATTGTTGGAGTTCCGCCATTTCACAGATTTATGGTTATGGTATATACTATGAAAAAGGCTAACCTGTCGGTATGATCACTAACGACACGACCAATTATGTCACTATAATAACAACCGCTATTTTCAAATGCAATTCAGAAGATTACCTACAAAACATTTTATAACATACTATCTCTAGCTAATTCTACGTTCATAAAATGTATTGCACTATTAAATAACAAAAAGAGGATAGAAAAGACAAGAATGAAGAAATTCAGAAGAAGGACCACACGGACATCAAGGACAACGAACCAGACTAGGACAAAGCTTCTACAAAAAAACTATAATGGAAAAAAAAAAATGCAACCTAACTACGCCGATTACACTACAAGGTACGAACAAGAACAGAGTCTGAAAAAAAAGAACGTATCTACAGATAGGTAGAAAGAGGGACAAGAGAATACGTCTTCCTGCAGAACAGAGAAGATATCGACGCTACAACTAACCAGTAACAAAGCCCTACAGAATGTTCACCGTGATGAACGAAGTTCCAAGTTTATCACACCTTTTTAAAAGGATAAACTAGGTTCAACACAGCAAACGAAAACAGCAAAAACAGAGAAAAAAACATATTAAAGGAACAGCCCACAATCCAGGGCACAAAAATTTTGACTTTTACTTAACTTTCAATTTTGACTTTTTTCTCGACTTTTTCGACTGCCGGAGCTCTGGCTGCTTGACTCCTCAGGCTGGCACACACACTCTGCAGAAATTTAAGTACACATTGATACATATTCATAGTAATACATGCATTAATACATATTCATAAATACACATAAATCATACCATCATGAAATTTCCATTCACCCCACGAACAAAGACAGCACAAATTCCTACCACAAGATAAGTACTACGTGGACAAAAACTAAAGTAACAAATGCTCACTGAAAAATCCCTACTAACTAACTACAACTAAATATTACGAAAATGGACGAGTCACAACGGACGAGCCCCCAGTGTCACAACGGACGAGCCCCCATTGTCACAAATCCCAGACTGGGAGATGTAATAAGTTATGACAGGACAACAATCACGAACGAACAAGTTTAACACTTAACAGAACAACCCATCAGACTCACACATTTATTAAACATAATTATACAGATAATAGCGCAATTACATACATTATATTATTGACAGTAACTGCCGTACAACGGCCTTATTCTCACATGCACTCTTCCTCGGATCCACAACCCGGTAGTTACTTCCTAAAGGCACTTCGGCCTCAGCCTCTCCCCTCAGGGTCTTAATAGCACATTAATAATTCACTGGCACCGCAGTCTCTCAATATCACCTTCCTATTGCCATAACACCTTAGCATTCCACTAGCACCTCAGCAGGGCAATAACACATTATCATTTCAATTGCCCATCAACATGGCAGTAGTACATTATCATTTCAATAGCCCATCAACATGGCAATAGTACATTATCACATTCACGCTCATATCTACGTCCCTGTCCGTGGCCAGACTGCCACGACTTTATGTGCCTCTACTGTCCTGCACCGACAGCCTCACTCTTGGCCTATGTGTGGCCTCCGGCCCTATGCTGGCCTATCCCCTGTGCTCACCGAGGTGGCTCTTTGGCCCGTCCCCGACACCTACAAGAATAACATTACATTGGTATAATACCCTACCATTTCTATTCACTCCACCTTTCCTTACAACCCATGAAGCGTACACACAATAGTTCACCTTTCACTCACCAAACATCTTACGGTAACACACCTCCATCGGAGTACACACTACTCACTCGCGCTACAAATCCATGAACTCAACTTTCATCTATCGCTCATGGCGCACATTGCTATATCCAATATCAAGGACTTCCACATTCCTCACATATACTTATTTACATCATGGTAATAGACGAATATAATATAATACATCAATCATAATTATCAATCAACGTTCTACCTACCAGTCATCACTGGAAAAAACACTCTCATCCGTCTTCCGACTGCTCCCCTTATGTTCGCCCGCTGGGCTCTTACTAGCGTCCGTTCTCTTTGGACTATCTCTGTGCAGTGATAGTAATACAGAGCTTTCGCCTCATTCAGACCCCCCCCCCCCACTCACATGCACGCTTTCCCTACTTGTCTACGTGCGTTAATTTTACTCTCCTCCTTTCCCCCCGTAATTATTAACTATCGCTCACTCCACTCGTGACAGTAATTCCATAGAATTGGGAGAGATGACACTGTGTCTTTCACCAGCTCCATAGTGATAATACTGGCAGTACTCAAAAAAGCCTGGTTGCTTCCTCTCCCTCTCCCCCCATTAAGGGCTGTGGCTCGCAGGATGAAGTCTGTTTCGACTTGGTTTTAGTGTGAGGTGTGAACTAAAGAGTTAAAAAGGGACTTAGTGCACTCGTGAAACTGAAACAAATTTGTCTCGCAGGTTGATTCGAAGAGGTTCAAGTCGGAGTCCAAATGACGCCAAACAGACCTGACTCCATTACCCGAACACATAATAATTATATTTCACTGAAGTGTAACTCGCTGGCCATCATGTAACGGCATCTTTGCTAAATCACGTTGACCCCTGCGCTGTAGTGTAATGGAATTTATGCCTGCATGGAAGTTCCGATAGAGCAATTTTGTCAAGAGAGAGAAACCCGAGGTGAGTCACGCAAAGTCTGAAATTTCACGTCTTCAGTTTTGTCATTCCTGAAAGACATTTTTTTGTCAATTTACGTTTCGCTGACCAAAGCTATTACTGCACAGTGGATACAGTTGAAAACGATATTTCTCTGTCTGAAACACGATGTTTGTTGTCCTGGATTTGAGTTGGAACAATTTTACAGACTGACACATTGTAATATTAATGTCTGCAAGTGAGTTTAGGGCTTGCACACCAGTAACAGATTTCGCTGTGATGTGTCCACGGTTAAATGTTTAAACCCTCCCAAAGTTTGGTACTTTTTCCATGACTTACACTGATAATGGGGGGGGGGGGGCAATGATAATGAGGAGAAACGAGAACAAAGACATCAAATACAAAATAATAATCATTTTCTCCACTGGATTTTCCTTAACATCTGTCAAGAACAGATTTAATTCATAAATGTTTCCACTGACTAAATTTTTGTGAGAGAGCAGTGAGTAATTTTTACAAACGTAATTATTGTGCGAGCCAGCATAACTTGGTCTCGTAAACAAGTTGTTTTGAACAGTTTTTTTTATAATAGATAGACAGAAGATGTGGGGAAGGATAGACGGACAGCGTAGGTGTGCATGACTGAGCACTTGTTATATCTCGTGTTTTGAACTAGGTTTAGTAAAGAGGGAAGGGGTGAGTAGGAATTAAATGTTATTGAGACGTCTGTTGACGCACAGAAAATACCGTGATCCAGAGTAAAAGCTCGGGGTTTTGAACATGTTAAGAATTTATTGCTATAAAATTACATTATATTGTATGAAGTAATTCGACCTTTGATGTCGACCCAAGGTCGTTGCGTAGGGCTGTTACTTAAAATAACTCAGTTCGGCAGCTGAGCTAGAAGTGGTTGCACCAATCACAATCCAGGAATTAGACGGTAAGCTGCAGATGCAGTCCAGTATTTAAGGCCATACAGAACTTAGTTCTGGGCCACATGTAGACAATCCATTTACGAGGTGGTCGGCGATAGTCCTCAGCCAGATGAGAGACATAGAGACGCAGTTGAGCAGTCCATTGTGAGGAGCCTGATTTAAAGCTCCAGAGCCTAAGCTACTTGGTTTGATATAAACCCACAGCGTTTACATCCAGCGCTCTCACTCCTAGTGAGGGCCGCATGGTGAGAGTCCATACTAATTTGTAATGATGAAAGTGAACCGTTCTACTTACTTTTGAAGACAGTTTCAGAGCTACCGCCAGACAACGCATGGTGGTACAAGCATTCTCCATGGCGTGTCTAGAGGAAATGTCCATATCCTAACATGTCTCATTGAATTAATAGAATTTAAACTGTTAGATCCGTCGCCACGTGCGCGGATTCTTTTTGCCATATAACTCATATGACCTGCAAGTAGTTAGATTGAATACGTTAGTCTTTATAAAAGCTGTAGTTCCATTAGTTAGATTCAGTTGCCTTTGAATTGATATTTATATTTATAATTATATTTGTTACATTAATTCCTGTAATTAAACTGCCCTACAGTTCTGCTAAAATTGAAAGCAATTGATTTATTTAGTTTTTAGAGTGCAAGTATTTATTTTTGTGTGTTCGTCGATTGTGGGAGCGGACCTCGAAAGAGTGTCAGTCGAAATATCCCCATGTAACCCACATCGCGACAACATCTATGGGCTGAGAGAGCTGATGGTGGCGCACAAATAATGTTTCCAGTTGCAGCAGTTCCGTACCCATTTTTATTTTCTAAGTTACCCGTTCTTTTCTGGGGGGGGAGGGGGGGAGGGGGGGGAGGTGGAAGGGGGTGGGGAGATACATTTCAGACGATGAAGATGATAGGGCGAATGTGCTTATGCATGGCGTGTGTGTGTATGAGAGAGAGAGAAGGGAAGGGAAAGAGAGAGAGAGAAAGAGAGATAGAGTGAGGGAGAGGTAGAGAGAAAGAGAGACAAGAAAAAAGAGAGAGAGTGAGAGAGAGAGAGAGTAAGAAAGAGAATGAGGAAGAGAGAAAGATAAAGACAGAGAAAAAGAGAGAATAAACAGAGAGAGAGAGAGAGAGACTAGGAAAAGTGAGGGAAACCAGAGTGAAGAAAGTGATAGCGCAGGCGAGGACATCAAAGTGTCTGTTTGGAGTCCAGGGTGATTAGATTTACTGATGCTGACATGGAGGACATTCGTGCCTGTAGGACAGAGGTCGTCCTTCCAGTCATAGCGACTTCTCGGGAAATTGTGCTCAACTTTCAGCCTCTCAACAGGGGTGTGTACTGAAATGGCAGGGATGGGGCGGGGGGGGGGCAGGAGGGGTTTGGGCTAGTTCTCAGTGTGCTGTCAGGATATCGATGTTGTTCCAAGAGAATACCCTTCACTACCACCATTAATGTGTTGCTCCTACAACACTCAGCACGGAGCTTCCTTTACTTCTGTCAGTATTACGGACCAGTCTTAAGGGGTATTGTTATAAGCACGTAAAGGTCCGCAAGCGTTTTGCGAGAGGGGCTCGTACATAATGATTATACTTACCTATCCCTAACCTGATCCTTATCTTCAACCTTAAATCTTATCGAATCCATAACTTTTCCTCTCACCCTTTGAATAAAAAAAACAGGAGGATAAACAGAAAATAGGAAAGAAAAATCAATTAAGGCTGTTGTTAGGATTGTTTCGGGAACCGCTCTCTAGCTCTGGAGTCACAAAAGGCTTTAAAATAGGTACTATTAGCGAAAAAAAAAAAATACTTGGGAGGGGGTGGGGGAGGGAAGAGAAGGGTATGTACTTGTAACAACACTCAATGAATTATATGACACCCGATTTTGGTGATTTGAACCCGCCTCTCTTTCACCGTATATACAGTTTTCATACGCTTCAACCCATCCCCCCTCCTCTCTTTATAAGAGCGTACGGCCATCAGAATGTTGAATGTCCGTGATGACGCTTTAATATTTTAACACTTTAAGTGCCATTTGGCAGGGACTGTTAGACTGTCAGAACCACGTTTGATTTACCTTTCTCCTCCAATTCATCCTTCTTTGGTGAATCTTCTTTTGTCTTCCCCACCCCCACCCCCCCCCCCCCCCACCCCCCCTCCGCTCTTTTTTTTTTCTTTTTCGACTTACTTTTTAATTCCATACCATAATTGAACAGCATGTGAAGAGTTATCAGACCCACCCCCTTTTTTCCCCTATGTACACCTGTTATACCTTGGGGACGCCCCCTCTTTCTCCTCCTTCGAACGTAAGAACGGTATGGCTATTCCTTTACCCAAAAACCTCTACAACCACAACCATAGCGACACTACCTTGACCTCAAGCATCCACTGCTCCCACACCACCTTCTCATTTCACAACAACATCAGCAACTGTTGCTGCTATCCACTCCAACTGCCCGACAGCTGCTTTTCATCGTGTAGAAAATTACAGACGTGCCATCTCGATGTCTGTAGCCAGTGTGACATTTCAGCATGGACGCTTTCTTGTAACTTTACATTCTCCACAGGCTGACAGAGCGAAATTTAAAACATTCAATTTTGTGCACTTTGTAGATTGTGAAATGAGAAAAAAGGTGATTCTAGAATCTAGACAGGTAAAGGTCTTATCTGGTATTGCAGTGAAGTTTGCGGTTCTTAACCATACCAGGGATGAATATTTATTTCTATCGAAACATCTGCCTGATGTACTGTTGGATATAATTCCGGCCTGAAAGGTAGATATGGCAGACAATGGACTTTGTCAGGTGAAGTCTTTTCAATGACTGGCTTATCTATCTATCTATCTATCTATCTATCTATCTATCTATCTATCTATCTATCTATCTATCTATCTATCTATCTATCTATCTATCTATCTATCTATCTATCTATCTACCTATCTATCTATCTATCTATCTATCTATCTATCTATCTATCTATCTATCTATCGTATCTATCTATCTATCTATCTATCTGCATTCATGCCTGTTTGTCTGCTTGCCTGCCTGCCTGTCTGTCTATTTATCTATCTATCTGTTTGTCTCACCGACCGCGTATCTGTCTGTATCTCACTCTGGCTGTGTATATCTCTCACCAACACCATGCATTATCAAAGTAACACCCCCACCCAGCTGTACAACCAGACAGCTAATTATATTGTAACCATGACAAGATTATATATTTCACACCAATTGTATCGTCAACGCCCCCGGATTTCTCAATATCAATACAATAAACCACCCAGAGAGTGATTCGAAACCAAATAGACCAAAAAAAGGTTCATTCCACCCACTAATGGTTTATTTTATTGACCGCAGAAAATGATAGCATATAACAACATTCTGCCCTGAAAGTCTTGCCATCTCCCACCCCTCCCTGGGACTCACCCCCCCCCCCGATCTCCTTCCCCCACACATGCCAATTTCCTGGCCGTATTGACCATCAGACCCTGAAAATGGTATCGCCGGAGGCCAAGTAGCAATTCCCACCACAAAACACAGCATAAAACAAGCAAGAAATAAAGTTGTTTGGTTGTGTTAGGTTTAGAGACATTGAAGCATCTCAATCAATGTAGCCAAAAAACCCATCGTCTTTAAATGAAATTACACCTTAAATCTGGTTTACGGAACTGTATTTTTAGTGACCTGTCTTTGTTGCAATTATTATTTTTTTATTAATTGTAAAGCCCACAAAGTCTATCATAAATGGGAAGAGTGTACTATTTAAATGTGCACCATTGCCACAGTATTTTCCTACTAGATGGTACAAGTAAGCTTTTTTGTACTTTTTAAATTGTCCCATCTCCTTGTTAAACCCTACATGGAAGGTAGAATTTCTAGACTAGAAAAATCGGTACGAAGATACATTTCATAATAATTATCTAAACTTTGGCTCTTATCGTAATTTGCCATGTGTATGCAGTATCGAATGTGCGCCCAAGTTGACATTTCGATGTGTTGTCAGGTACAGTTTGGCGCGTCTTTGATAACTTAATGCATTTTCCAGAGTGCGTTTTCAGATCTTTACAATCAGATGTAACATTCTGACAGCCCGTGTGTGTTTATTGTGATGTGGTAGTCATGCTATCTCTCCTGAAAACCTTGTCTATCCTCTCCAATCTCTGTTCCCTCGTTCAATCCAACAATTGCTCTTTCTTTACGTATAATAGTAAGTTACACCCTCTCTCCTCTCTCACTCTTTCTCTTTTACTCTGTATTCTCTCACTTACTCCCTCTCTCTCCATTTCTTGCTCTTTTTCTTTCTCTTTCCCACCCTCTCCCTTTTTTTTTTCTCTGTCTCTGTCATTCTCTCGAAAGCCGAATGGATAGAGATAAGAGTGAGACAGAGTAAGAAAAGAAATGGCATATAAAAGAGGGAGAGATGGATGAGAGAGAAGAAGAAGAGAGAGAGAGAAAGAGAGAGAGAGAAGAGAGGTGGACAAAAGAGGAGAGAGAGAGTGAGAGAAAGAGTGAGAGAGAGAGAAAGAGAAAGAGAGAGAGAAAGAGAGAGAAACTTAGCACTTAATCAAACATCTTTCAATTCTAATACGTCATTAACTTTCTCAAGAGAAAACAAAACAAGTCGGTCTGGAGATTAGATCAGCTCGGCATTAACTGTTCCTCTGAACTGCACTCTCGTAAAAGAGGCTTTGTTCCCTGGATATCCACAAAATAATATCCCCTCATTCATTATCAACCATACAAAACCAGGCAGGCATTCCATAAACCGGCGCTTTTTCAAACCACTGTGTCCAGCAGGAGTTCCTGTTTTTACTTCACCAGAGATACGCTTGCCCTCGGTTATTAAAAAACGCATGTCATTGTGCGTGTCTTTTCATATCGGAAAACATCAATAGAATTTCAAAAAAAAAAAATTACAGGACTTTTTTAACATGAAACAAAACACTCAGAAAAAGCTATGGGAGACGGAAGGGATTTGAAATGAAGATTCATGTTATTTAAAACGAAACAAAACCACTGAAAATCGGGTTTGTTTCGAAAATAACACTGTCAGCCATTGAAAATTGAAAATTTAAGTTTTGTTTTGGTTGATAGGGGACAACGATGTTTTACACTGTAATCTACAACTGAAGAGTAAGCGCAACTCCATGTTTTCTCTACTTGGCGTTGTCACTAGACCACGGTGTCGTGACAGTAAACGTTTTTGTAAACAAAAACAGCTGTAGAAACAACTCCCGGGCAAAGGATGACGTCATATGGATTAGCAGTGCATTTCTCTCCACCCCTCCCCTCGACAACAGCAGACATCTCCAGTGTTCTGTCTGCTCGCGACTCTGCAAGTCCCGTCTTGGTCAATCATGGAGTCATCTCCCCGCACACCAAATTTAATGACTACGCAGTTAAGCCTTCATCAGATACGAGGGACCATCGTCATCATCATCTCCCCTCCTCAGCCCTCATCCCTGTCCCTCCCTCTCAGTTGTGTCACTTCCTTCACGTCACAAAGTGTGTCCTGACTTATGAGAGATTGGCTAGCTATCTGGCTCGTGCACTGTTAGGTCATTAAGCCAGAATCTTGGCATTCAGATGTTAAAATAATCTATCTATCTATCTATCTATCTATCTATCTATCTATCTATCTATCTATCTATCTCTCTATCTATCTATCTATCTATCTATCTATCTATCTATCTATCTATCTATCTATCTATCTATCTATCTATCTATCTATCTATCTACGTAAACACAAATAGATAAATCCATTAACTTTGTACTTTAAACAAAGTCTGGTCAGTGTGACCACAGGATCAAACTGATGTCTCCAAATGTTTACCAAGGGCAGAGATCACTTGGAAGTTTCCAGAAAACTACTTCAGACGTCTTTCAAAGCCAGACACAAGATAAACTCACTCACCCTCTCCTCGGTTCGAACCACCCACGAGCCACCCAACAGTACCCTACCGCCTACATGACAGTCAAAGTACAGTCATCTAAATACAACTCGACTCTCAAACATCACATGAATGAAAGGAGAAAACGTTTTTATCGACGAAATGACAAAACGCGAAAATGAATAAAATATTGATGATACATACAGGGAGAAAAGTATAGAGCCAGTGAAGTGATTTCTGTGTATGTTACCGTCAGAATTGACAAGCTGAGAGGGAAAATTTGTTCAAGCTTGAATAGACTCAGTCTGCCCTTTGCTGGCACAGAAACAGGGGACCATTCTTAAAGTATGCGCACTCGACTGTGGACATGTTCAAGTTTTACAACCCCACCCTCGTGCGTTTTTCATACATATGGCTTCAGCCCCTTCCCGCTCCCCACCCCCCCCCCCTGTATGTTTTTCGTACCCGTGGCTTCACGACCTCCCCCCCCCCCTCCCTTTATTTTATAAATGCGTACAGCCCATTAAAACTTCCAATGCCCATCTTCAGGTCATGACATTCCGAAACTTTGACTGTCATTTTGAGGAGATTTTTTTTAACCATTTCATTTCCAGATTAACCTGTGTTCAATAAATTTGATTTTCAAATAATTCTACATTATTATTATTTTGTTGAAAAAAAAATATACATAAAAGTAAACATTTTAATAAATTAGCCTAACTTTAAGAAGCCCACGTACTCTTTACAGAACACCCCCTCCCCCTTTCCATATATTTCGTTTTTCATACTCTGGCTGGTTGATGGTCGCCTCTGGTAAGGTCTCCTTCTGTGCAGTCTTTCTTTTCTGTTATCTTCTGTCTATCCTCTTGCTTATTCCTTAGCACACAATGTCACCGTTATCGCGTCGACGTACTTTCTTCAAACTCAAAAACTCAGACACCCTCCGAATCTGCCTACCTTTGGGATGACCCCCTCGCCTGGAAGTAGTTAGTGGGAGAAGACATAACCTCGTGGAATTTGACGCATGTTTGATAATAATATTTTCAGAACAAACAGTAAAAATGGTAGGCCGCAAATCTACATATAATATTAACCTTTCTGAACTTTAAAGTTCGTATTAAAAGTCCCGGCAGCATTCACTAATTAATGTTAGTTTCTGCTGACCTAAGGTTTGTTCACATCCACGGCTCACTATGATATGTTTGGTGTGAAGTGTTAAAAGGTTTCCACTGAAATGAGTTTGGCGAGAAAATATTCAAAAACATCAATTTTCAGCAAAAACCGCCAGGGCTCGCTTGATACCATGTAGTCGAAGCCGTCTTTTTCAGTCATAAACGATTCCAACATCCACTGGTATATTAATTTCTAAAAAAAAACACCTACATTTATACTTTTTTCTCATTATTTTCTTTTCTATTTACAAGAGCCATGTCGTATATTTACCTGACTTATGTTTCTCTGGTTAAATTATTTCAGACAAACTTTTAATATAGAATCTGATAGCTGAAATCCTACAGACTCGCCCGCTGCTAGACTCCACCAAATCCCTCACGGCCACCATGCGTGCCAGCCCACGCCTCCTTAGCTACTCAATTATTGAAAGTTATAAGTAAACACGATAGATTTAAACAAATACAGTCATGTACTTCAGAACAATTAATAATCACAGAAACAGAGCAATATAGTTTAAAACTTTGCTAATGCACCATTTCCCCGGTTTAGGAGTTTATTTTAGAAGGTTTCGCTGTCCTTGACACACACACCTGACTTTTTTTGTCTTTATTTTTCTTGCTCTTGTTTCTATGCGTTTTTGTGGTAGGGATTAGTTTTTGTGGTAGGGATTAGTTTTTGTGGTAGGGATTAGTTTTTGTGGTAGGGATTAGTTTTTGTGGTAGGGATTAGTTTTTGTGGTAGGGATTAGTTTTTGTGGTAGGGATTAGTTTTTGTGGTAGGGATTAGTTTTTGTGGTAGGGATTAGTTTTTGTGGTAGGGATTAGTTTTTGTGGTAGGGATTAGTTTTTGTGGTAGGGATTAGTTTTTGTGGTAGGGATTAGTTTTTGTGGTAGGGATTAGTTTTTGTGGTAGGGATTAGTTTTTGTGGTAGGGATTAGTTTTTGTGGTAGGGATTAGTTTTTGTGGTAGGGATTAGTTGGGTTGTTGTTTTTTTTCTAGAATTTTGCCCCAGCAGCGGCCTTGTTCGGCCTGCCCTTTTCAACTGCCAAGGCATCTTTAACGTGCGCAATGTGCACACGGACCCCCCCCCCCCTCCCCCCGAGTTTTTCATCCTACTCAGGGAAGACTAGGTCCTTGATCCTATCGACCATTGGATCAGGGACAGTCATTTTTTCCCCTGAAAAAAAAATAAAAATCCACCGAACAGGGGATCGAATCCGATACCTTCAGCTTGAGAGGCGAGCACATTACCTCCAGGCCATCGTGTCTCCCCCCCCCCTCCCTCCCCCCCCCCCCGTTTTTATTTCTCTATGGTTGCCATGGGCTTCGAAAGAGACCAAAACTCTCAGTGCTTCCACTGAAGTGAGTGGGAAATTGTAACCCGTGCGCCCGTGGTCTAGTGTGGCATACCATACCTAGGATGTTTTTGACCCAATCCCCAGTATGGACGTTGAAAGGGCGACATTGTTCCATTAGCCATCCATAAAGTTCGTATACTTCTCCGAGGAGGGGGACGGGGGGGTTGCCTCTGGATTACGGAAAGCTTACAAGAGATAGATGGGATTGAGGGGGGGGGGGGAGGGGGAGCATACGTACAGTTTTCAATTATGGCCAAAAATGTAAAGGTTTGGTTTGATTGACTTTCATGTATCCAGTGAAAAGGGTCAAATAGTTCATGTTCAAATATTAAAACGTTCAAGGAGGTGAGGGGAGGGAATAATAAGGCCAAAATTTGAAAAGCATATATTGGGGGAAATTGGTTCGGGGGGGGGGGGGGCGTAAAATTAGCCAACTCGAGCGGAGTTACTTCATGGATGGCCCCCAAGGGGAATCAGTGATTGTAGGGACCGCGTACATTTTATCATAAAATCTGACAGATGAATCTGTGCATTTCAGTACGAGGATAACATTAAAATATTTATTCTAGTACGTATCCTAGGTCTAGATAGATTCTATGTATGTATTGGATCCATAAAGGAAGCGTTCGGGGACTGTGGCGTGCACATTTGAATACGCTTGATGATTTCCTCGGTGCGCCTTGCTTGTCTTGGTTGTAATCTGAAAGTACAAGTTTGAGGTTTTAGAAAGATTGGGTGTGGCTCACTAGAGGGAATCATAACTTTGGTTATATTGTGAAACGCCGGTAGACATGAATCTGAAACAAGCTTTAATGGCAAAAAGTAATAATAATAAATGAATTGAAGGAATGCAAGATACAAAAATGGTAATAAAACAAAAAAGAGGGGGGAGGGGGGGGGGTGGGACAACCAAACGGAAGGTAATTCTTCATGATTCAGGAGCCATATATTTTCATTTTGCTTCCGTCTTTCTGGCATTCAAATTTCCAATCACTGACATACCTGGCAACCAGAATACTGGATTATTGTAGACTGGCCAAATATTTCAGGCCGACTGTGTGGTCTTCGAATTTTCTGGCAAACTTCAGATCTTCAGTGCAGAGAGAAGCCTCTGTTCAATCAGGATTGTTTGACATTCATTGCTAATTAATTACAGAGAGGGGGGGGGGAAGGCCAAAATTACAGCCGGGAGACTGAATGATGTTTCTGTAGTCAAACTTGCATTGTATTGGATAAACAAGGACGATGGTGTGTGCAATAGAGGGACAACCAAACGGAAGGTAATTCTTCATGATTCAGGAGCCATATATTTTCATTTTGCTTCCGTCTTTCTGGCATTCAAATTTCCAATCACTGACATACCTGGCAACCAGAATACTGGATTATTGTAGACTGGCCAAATATTTCAGGCCGACTGTGTGGTCTTCGAATTTTCTGGCAAACTTCAGATCTTCAGTGCAGAGAGAAGCCTCTGTTCAATCAGGATTGTTTGACATTCATTGCTAATTAATTACAGAGAGGGGGGGGGGGGAGGCCAAAATTACAGCCGGGAGACTGAATGATGTTTCTGTAGTCAAACTTGCATTGTATTGGATAAACAAGGACGATGGTGTGTGCAATAAGGAGAACGAATATAGCTTTGTTCACATGTGCTCTCTCAGAATCATGGTTTCTGGAACTTTGAGTGACAAATATGTAAACTGGCAAGATATTATCACCCCCCAAAAAAATATATAAAAAATAATAAAAAATCTGTGAGGTCGCAAAAACATTCTATGATTTTTTAAAAATGTGTTTAATTTTGTATCCTGTCATATATTTTTTCCTGAGGAAGGTCAGTAGACCGGAAGCTGGATTTGTCTTTCCTTTTCTTGGCGTTTCATTGTATCGTTTATACATCATTTCTTACCCAAGGCCTTGTTACATACCATTTTTTCGTTTTGCCATAATTTGTCTGTGTTATGACAAGATAATGGCAAAATCTCACGACTTTTTGTATCGATGAGTTTAGTGTTTCATGAATGAGTGTGGCATGGGATCAGTTGCTTTTGATTTGTCCGTTTACTGGTTGTTATTTACATGGGTGGGATATTTTATTCTGAATAATTATTCAAAAGCGAGAGACGACTGGAAACGGTACCTTTACTCATAGATGAGATTTCGTGGAAAATGAACAGGAAAGTATTTCATCACAGGTGGGTGGTTGGTGGGTGCTCCTGGTGGGGTCTTCTTCTGTCCTATGGTTCTGTAAGTCTGCCGTGTTACGATAAAAGACCGTATGTGCCAATTAGGGTCAAATTCGCTTTTTAACATCATTTTATAGAATTACGTGTGCTGTATCTTTCTATCTGGGCTATAATTTTGTACGACAAATAGTTTATTAAAGTGCTATAAGAGGGGAATTGAAATAAGAACAAAGTGGAGATCGGCGCCCAATGTTTTGAGCGTCTGTTGTAAAACTGCTTTGGCGCGTACGGTATTTTGTCATAAAACAGCAGTGTTATAATTATTCTGTCTATCGTCTGGCTTCTCCCTGGTACATTTGACCGTTATCGTGTCGACATGCTGTTTCTAAACTCAAAATGAATTTGATCAGAGCTTGGGCTGTACTAGGAGTGCAGTGAGTCAAGCCCGTTTTGTCTCGAGTTTAGTGTGAAATGTGGACTTTAAATGTTAAACAGGACACAGCGCACTGACGAGACAGAAACGAGTCTCTTTCAATAGTTTGCGCGCGTCACAATTGTATTGGTTCAGCTGGCGGAAAGCAAGACCTCGAGCATTGAGTCAAAGCAGACGCAAAACAGACGTCTCAGTGCGCCAAACAAATTAATGCTGTTTTTACTTGGCGAGCTATCATTGTAATGTTTATTATCATTTGTAAATATTATGGAACATCCTCGAGAAGTAGGCGCCTCATTTCATAGACAGCAAGAACGTGTAGATAAAAGGTTTCGCATGTCCCTGATTCTGTGATTTTGTGGATTTTTTATACCCCCCCCCCCCAGCTCTTGTAAGCTTTTCATATCTTTGGGACCACCCACGCCCCCTCCTTGTATGGTTGACTGACAGGTCATACAAGTGAAAGGTCATGACTCACTGGTTGATTATCGAAACATTACATGTTTTTGTTCTTTCTTCAGCATTGTCAGCAGAACATTATCACCGGTGATTGAGTGCAGAAATGTGAGAGTACAAATTTGATCAGGGAGTGGGGGTTGGGGGGGGGGGGAGGGAGGAGAGAAAAAGAGAGAGGGTAAGGGGAGAGAAAGAGAGTGGGACACAGAGAGAGAAGAGAGAGTGTGTATTCAGGTCTTTGTGTTTAGAGGATCCCTGCCCTGGGCACGTGCACGTCTCTTTTCCTTGGTTTTATTTCTCTTCTTGTTGTTTGGTTGTTGTTCTTGTTGTTGTTTCTGTGCTCGTCTTGGCTTTGTTAGCCCTCAAAAGGGACTTGCTTATGGGTTCTCTTGTGTGTGTGTGTGTGAGAGAGAGAGAGTGAGAGAGAGTGAAAGAGAGAGACAGAGAGAACGAGAGAGAAAGAGAGAGAAAACGAGAGACAGAGAAAGAAGGAGACAGGGGGAGAGAGAAACAGAGAGAGAGTCAAAGACAGAGAGAGAGAGAGAGAGAGAGAGGAGAGAGAAAAAAAACAGAGAGAGAGGGAGAAAGAGAGAGAAAACGAGAGAGAGAGAGAGAAAGAGGGAGACAGGGGGAGAGAGAAACAGAGAGAGAGACAAAGACAGAGAGAAAGAGAGAGAGAGGAGAGAGAAAAAAACAGAGAGAGAGAGAGAAAAGTGTCAATCATGCCATTTCAAGTATCAGTCAGTATAGCATACCAATGCGCATTTTTATTGTTTTTTTTTGTTTTTTCAGGAATGCAAATTTCTAGTCCAAGATATGATAACTGCCCGCATTCTGATTCAGGCTGGTAACGACACTTTTCTCTTGAACATAAACATTATGTAGCCATAATTATTTGTGTTAAAGAAACGTTTACCATTCTATGCCATTTCGTTAATCTCAAGTTTATGTAGGACAAAAACCTTTTGGAACATACAAAAAGGTTTGTCCCAGCTTTCGATAACCTCCAGATGGGGCTGTTAAACAAACATAGGGCGCATTTGCCTCTTTTCCGACCGGCGTCACGTTTACACTTTCAGGCGGTTTTGACATTTACGCCCTCGCTAAAGGAGACAGAAAATACAAGGAAAGAAAAGAAAAATGCTGTCCTTTGCGCATGATTCAATTACGTATCTTTTTACGCAGACAGAGTCAAACACATTTAACGGCCCATCAGATTAATGAACCAGCCCACTAATTACCGAACACCGCTGCTAAAAGTGGCACAGACAGTTTCGTTAAATTCTGGTTTTTCACTTCGGAGTCTTTAATGAAATCTCTGTAACATAACATGAGCGAAATTGTGCTGTTAAGAATGGTGACTTTGTCTCTACGGGGTAAATGAAACTATGAAAATTGAAATGAAGTTGAGTCTGCACTGCAGTACAGGGCTGGCAAGTCAGACTACATGGGTGGGAGGAATTTCTTGGATTCATAGCCAGTTCTTGTAGATTTTAATGTCTCTTTTTTTTTTTTTTTACTGCTGACATTTAAATTGTAATAATTTTATTTTAACGGAGTAACTGCTATGTAAAAGAGTGTGTATGTATGAGAGGAGACGGAGACAGAGAGAGAGACGAGAGAGAGAGAGAGAAAGAGAAAGAGGGAGAGAGGGAGCAAGAGAAAGAAAGAGAGAGAAAGAAAGAGAGAGAGAAAGAGAGAGAGAAAGAGAGAGAGAAAGAAAGTGCGAAAAAGAGAGTGAGAAAGAGAAAGAAAGAGAGAGAGGAGGAGGAGGGAGAGAAAGAAAGAGAGAGAGAGAGTGAGAAAAAAGAAAGAGAGAGGGAGGGAGAGAGAGAGAGAGAGACTGTCCTAAATTCTACACGACTTACCTCCTTTCAACGTACACTTTTTTATTATCCCCTCCCCATCCCCGTTATCCCTATCCCAGATCAGCTCTTTCTCACACCTAATCTCCCCCCTCGGGCAGTTTGCCCAAATCGGGAAGGTTCCATTTCCAAGACAGGCCTTAACTCTTAATGTTTCTAAAGAGACCCATTTCACCTTGCGCTATCTGCGATCTGGGGGAAAGAATCGAGCCGGAGCCGAGAAAATTCTACATTTTTACTCCTTTCTTGGCGTCGCATCGATGGGGGGAAAACATTCCGTTGAAAGGGAGTAGAACTCGCTTGTGGCAAAAAAGCAGAGTATTGGCTAAGCCGGCCGTCATGTTGTTTTCTATAGATGTACTTGACCCCGGACCGCCTGATGGTTTAAAAGTATGTACGGGGTGTCTCAAAATAAATTATGTGTACACAAATTTAATGAACTTGCTTAAATATTATTTTCCAACTCTGACGAACGAAGTTGTCATCGGTGTCTGACCCAGAACGGCCATCAGTGTGAACACACACTCAAATAATTTCACATCTGTCATCTTTGATTTGAATTATATTATTATTAATCTTGAGTGTGTCTTATTCCGACTCCGTGTTAACAAATATTTTAGGTGTTTGTGCTACACTTATTAGATATCCTGTTTATAATTATATTTGCATTATAAACGGTTCCGAGGAAAAAATAAAAGGAAAAGCATTGTGTGGAAAACAAAAAAGCTAACGTTTGAGAGTTTGTCCTTAGACGACATGTTTTCAAATGTAGGTCAGGAAAATTATTTCCGGTTTATTTTGGCAAATATAATAAAAATGTTTCGATACAAAACTACGCCTTGATTTGAAGTGAAAATCTTAGTAAGTCGAGAACACGAACCGAAAAGGAAGTTCTGCGCAGGAGTAAACGGTGATGACACCCCAGGGCTAAGGATGTAAGATTTTCATAACCTTGACATACAAAGGCGCGAGGCAAATTGTGCCTTGCGTTATATTATTGCGCGATACATTTTCATCATCTTTTAAGGGGTGGGCATTGCCGGGGGCAGGAACGTAGGCTGGCAGAGAAAAGAGAAGACAGATTTGTTGCTTGTGTGAGATAGATATCTTGTGATGGCCGTGTGTAAACTGATACTAAGCGAATCTTTTTTCTCACTTCTACAACATATTGCGACACAGCTGTACAAATCAAATATTAACCATTATACTCTGTCAACATTCCAATACAAATTACTTAAATCCGGTAAATAAGAATTCTTAAAGAACGTACATTTTTAAATAAAAATCTGCCTTGTCTGTAACAGTCTCCCTATAAAACGGGTGCTAATTCAGACTAGAATCAACACTTCCCCTGCAAGGACAACTTTCTTTAGCAGTTACTCATCACGGTCACCTCTCCTCTTTTGCTCATCACTGCCTCTTCCTCTCTCTCTCTCTCTCTCTTTCTCTGCCTCTACCCTCGCCGTACCCTCACTGCCCCCGGACATTTTCATCAACCACCAATTTGTCAGAACCCATGGGTTCAAACCCCCGTAATCTCGTTAGGATGATGTATTGACTATCTCTGGCACACACACGCAGTGGTCAGTTCAGGTCTCTAGATCTGGCTAGCCACCCCTGAATGTGTCCATCATCAACTGTCCGAGATGTATGGTTAAACAATATCTACCCGGGGTCGGGTAGGCGGTCCAGTATTCACAAATTAAGACCAGCGCTTTCATCTACTAGTGTAAATAACCTTGAAGTAGCAAGCAATCTCTCCTTAGCGTGACCACATCATCATCTCTCTGGAAAACCTTAAATCTATACCTTTTCCTCTTTTATTATTTCTCCTCCACCACCATCCCTACTGGAACCATCACCTCGGACCTTATCCTGTCGTGAATTAGATCTACGTGTGTGGGTGAGATAGGCAATGTCAGAAAGCTGTGGCGCAAGTCCAGACCTAGAGTACTCAGTCGAGGAGATCTATACTTAATGGCCACTGAAATCTTTACAATCCTATCGGAGACAGATAGCGGCAGTGGTCGAGGCAATGTATTCTGGCGTTCTTGAAAACCACAGAAAACATACTTATGTGGACTTGTGAGATGTCTTGGTGCTGCTTTCATATGATGCAGTCTGTAGAGCCACACAGTATAGTGATGTTTTACTTCGTTATAAAGTAGATAAGGTTATGTCACGTGGAGTTAAAGAGAACAAAGTTATCCTTGATTCTTGTAGAGCCGTTCGACCCAACGGTGAAGAGCTACACAGAAAGATGTCCGATGGTGCTATATTGAGTCAGACGAGTGTCAATTCGTTATTCCTGCAAAGTTATCCACTGTCCTTAATAAACAGAGAAATACTCTGGCACATCCGAAGTGCAGTCAAATCAGTGGCCCATGGGTTAGAGCACTCGGCGTGGGAACGACAGGTCTCAAGTTCGAATTACGCATCGGAGAAGTGATCAACGCAATTACTTTCTCTCGGAGTGCTTCAGGCACTCACTTGTCGGCCACCTGGCCGGGGTCCAGGCATCTGATATCTCCCCCCCCCCCACCCCCAGCCCCATTGTAATTGTCGCGATGTGGGTTAGATGGGGAGAATTCGACTGACACTCTTTCGAGGTCCGCTCCCACAATCGACGAACACACAAAAAAAATACTTGCACTCTAAAAACTAAATAAATCAATTGCTTTGATTTTTAGCAGAACTGTAGGGCAGTTTAATTACAGGAATTAATGTAACAAATATAATTATAAATATAAATATCAATTCAAAGGCAACTGAATCTAACTAATGAAACTACAGCTCTCTACAAAGACCAACCCATTCACTCTAACTATTTGCAGGTCATATGAGTTAGATGCCAAATAGAATCCGCGCACGTGGCGACGGATATAACAGTTTAAATTCTATTAATTCAATGAGACTTGTTATGATATGGACATTTCCTCTAGACACGCCATGGAGAATGCTTGTACAACCATGCGTTGTCTGGCGGTAGCTCTGAAACTGTCTTCAAAAGTAAGTAGAACGGTTCACTTTCATCATTACAAATTAGTATGAACTCTCACCATAAGGCCCTCACTGGGAGTGAGAGCGCTGGATGTAAACGCTGTGGGTTAATATCAAACCAAGTAGCTTAGGCTCTGGAGCTTTAAAACATCACGCTCCTCACAATATGGACTGCTCAGCTGCGTCTCTATGTCTCTCATCTGGCTGAGGACTATCGCCGTCCACCTCGTAAATGGATTGTCTACATGTGGCCTCTATCTAAGCTCTGCACGGGTTTAAATACTAAAGCTATGTCTCGACCTTCCGTCCAGATTCATACATTTGATTGGTGCAGTCGCTTCAGCTCAGCCTGCAATATTAATTTATGCTTGTCATGGGCTTGCGCCAAAATCAAGGTCAATTTTACGGTCTAGACAAAATTTAAAATGCGAAACATTAACTACTAAAATCTTCAAACCCCGTGCTTTCTACTCTTATGCACGAATTTCCGAACGCCAACTAAGCGTCTAAATAAACTACCTTTACTCGCCCTTTATCTATGTTAATCAAAATCACGGGGTCGAGAACTGCTCCGTCACTCCCAGCCATACATTTATTCTGTCTCGCCCCTCCTTCTCTCCATCCATCAGAAAAAAGGTGTTTCAAAACAAACTGTTCACGAGAACAGCTCAAGGACAAATTACGCTGGTTATAATCAACAAGATCGTAAAAATTAACTCACTGACGTCGTGACCTAGCACGGCATTTATGATCCTAATGTGATCATGACAGTAATCAAAATTGAATCCAAGTCTAATCTCTACCAACAAATTCGTCCGTGCCAAAAATAAAATAAAACAACAACTCATTCTCATGTGGTACTGGCCAGGATCAAATAGTGCCTTACTCTTGACTGGTGACCTTTGACTGGCCGGGTAACCATGTGTCAATCAGCGTCAGTTCCAGGCTAGCAATGTCACTGACAGACAGTATACTCAGGGAGACTTTCAGCTTTACTTCAGTCAGCCAGAGATTTCCTTGATGCTGATCTAGCTATGACTTGTGGTCACACACACAAATCATAATGCGAAAATACAAGGTATCTAAGGAATATACAGCTATCAAAGATCGCCAAATCCTCCTTTTTTTTTTTTTTGCTCCATTTTGATCAATTAACCTTTTGCAAGCATGTTAAAGTTTGCGTCTTCCATTCTGATACAAGCATTCCTTTCTCAACCCTGCGTGCAACAGTGTTTGACCAATTGGCTAGTGCGCGTGATCTCATTGAAACTCAATTTTCTGACGTCACCATCTAACTTGGTCGAGCAAACTCCGCTGGTGAGCACCTAGGCTTACGTTTTGCAAGTCTGTTTGCTATTTTGCTCCTTCCATTCTACTGAACAGTGTTTGATGGTATGTGATTTTTTAAACATTTCTTTGTTGTTGGTTTTTTTATAGGAAGAAGAAAGTGAAGCCAAAGAAAGAGGATACTTTACTACATTGGGATTTGTGTTTTCGTCTTGACAGAGGTTTTTAAATCAGTCGGAGAGATTTAATTAAATGCTATTGTTGGCGAACCGCAGTGTAATTAAAAGCCCAACAGAAAAAAAAAATAATGTGTTGTATTTCACTTTTCAGTTACAGCCTACTATGTATAATAATATGGATCCCCCAACAAAAGCTTTAATTAAATCTAAAACAGCAACCAACAGGTTTTTTTGGGGTTTTTTTCGAAGTCCTCTTAGAAAGAGCGGTGTAGTGAATCTTGACAACTAAAGTGATTTTGACTTCTATCAAGTCTAACACAAAGTACTTTCTATGCGGGATTTCCCAGCCTTGACGTTTCAAATCCTCACTTGACAAAAACGGTCCCAAGTTCAGTCTCTCTTGATCCTTGACCGATCCCAAAATGTGAGGGCGTTCAATTTTGCTCTTCTAAGCATTATTTAGTATTTTGATTATTCAGCCGGTGGCCCAGACTCTAAATGCATCATCACTACTGAGATTTTGCCACATCTTTTCTTTAAAACTGGCCTATTTTGTGTTGAAATTCGTATTTGTTTCGGGGATTGAATGTCATCATTATCTCTATTGCTTCTGAACTGATCATATCAGTTTTGAACAATGAGCGCTGGGGTCGAACGAAGAATTATCGTGCCGATAAATTGAAACTTCCCAATTCCGAGCTTTCTCCTATTTTTTCCCATATTTTGTTTTTCCCTTCTTCCTTCCTTCCTGTCATTCTCTCTCTCTTTCTCTGTTTGCTCCTCCCTTCTCTCTCTTGCTCTTTTGTTTTGATTGTTTTCAAACTTAGCTTTTCGCTGTCTTTCTTTCAGGACCTCCCGCAATCCACACACATGTGCCCATTCTTGCTCTTGTTATAGCCCCACGTTACTCTCTCCTACCCCCCCCCCTCCCTACCAGTATCTTGTATTTCTCCCTAGTGTTTAGGGAAAATCTCCTCCAATCACCCGATCCCCTCTAATCACTCGCTATCCGGATATTCCACTCTCAGCCAAATACACACTGTGGATTATCGACCTTGACAACGTTCTCACGAGAGTATCTCCCTTTGCTTCGCTTCTCTATTGTGCGACAGTTTTTCTTAGCAACAGAATTAAGGCCCTTTTCGGGAAACTGTTGGTTTCATCTGTTAAAGGTGGACGTTTTCTTTCACAAGCAGAGAAGAACTTTTGATGAAACTCAAAATTTAAACATCTGGATGCCCTCAGTATGATAATATACAATTACACTTTATCTATACTGTTGTGAGGGATGTCACAGGAGAAGGGAACATTGCTTTTTGAAATCAGTAAGAATTTCGTATGTGTCATAGACGTCCGGGAATAAATTGCATATCTGAACGTAATGATTTTAAGCTACGTAAAGAAGGCTAAAGAACTGACATAGAAGGAGTTCCTCAGAATCTGTGCTCGTTTACAAAAGAAAGTGCAGCGTGGAACTGACAAAACTAACAGTTCCCGGAAAGTGGATAAATTCTGTTCTTAAAAAAAAAGAGAAATGAAAAAAAGGAAGAGAAAGGCCAGAAACTCTCTTTTTCCCTGCGAATGTTGTCAGGGCCGATAATCCATACCGTGTATTCAGCTGAAACTGGGAAATCCAGAGATCTGCAAGAGATTGGGGCAACACAAGCGATCATGGGAGAATTTCATGCCAATGTTATATGTTTAAAGATTAAAACTATTGGGGAAGCGATACTGCAGGAGATCTCCACGGGAAGAGAATCCTCCTCAAACCATCGTGATTCTCCAAATCAAACATGGATATTATTAAGTTAAAAAGATAAAATATAAATAACGTTATTGATTGTTCAATGAGGGAAATTCCACTCTACTTTCACATGCATGGTGTACACATCTAACTCATCATATCGTAACCCAGTGATAGGCTTATTACGTGAAGTAACATGGCATTTCATATTAAATGAGCTGGAGGTAGTTACGTTTACCAGCTAACCAGCTGTGATATTCACTTCACTATCTAAGATAATAGCTGAAGAGACTGGTACTGAGCACTGAACTTGGTACACTGGACATTGAATTCAGGAAAACCTCTATTCTCAATCGAGGATTTTGGATGCATCTGACTGTATATTTCTCATCTGGTTGTGGTCAGTGTAGGTTCTCGACACAAACTCCTGCCATCCATTGTGTTGACGGCCTTTCCTCCTGGCTCTGGTGTGTGTGTATAAAAATTTGTCGGCTGAGTTATAAAATTAACGAAATGTTATAAAAACCACAGAAAAACTGTGGGCTCATAAGTAGCCATATTTCTATTTAGATTCTATATGTTCCATTTTCCAATCTTTTAGTTCCATTGTTTTATCTGTTCAACTTTCCAAATTTTTTTTTCGATTGTTCTTTTTTCCGTTTTTTTTTTTCCCTTGAAAAAGTCTTGCCGCAATATCGGCCATTTTCTGTCTTCTCTTTTAATTTGCGTTTCATTGTATCGTTTGGGTATCATTTCTTACACGAGGCTTTGTTACATACAACTTTTTCCACTTTGCCAAATTTTGACTTAGTTATAAAATGACTGCTCCCACCCCTTGTTCCATCAGATAGTTTGATCCCAATTAAGTGGACAAATGCTGTATTTAAAACAATTATAGACCGCTTTAGACAATATTTTTGCTATCCGCCATTCGAAGTACATGTAATAATGTTTCCTGATGTAGTATGCTGTGGTGAGTTTTCCTAGTGGACTGTTTAGACAGTGTATGTGTGTGAGGGTATTCTTACTGGCTGGTAATGTTGTATGAGCAATGTGCATGCGTGCAGTATGCATTAAAGACCTGCAGGTCTTAGATATTGTATTTACTGTTGTGTTATTACTGATGCTGTGACAACAAATTTCCTGACAACAGGATAATCAAGTTATATCTTATAGTATCTTAAATAAACTTATTTGATATATTTTTCTGTGATTCGTATGTAACTGCGCCAGATTACTAAAAATCAGCAGATTTATTCAATTTGTCCATGTCTGGCAGCAGGAAAAAGCATGGCTTAAATGATCAATTAAATTACCTACTTCCCAACCCTCTCCCCCGCACAGACCAGACAATATCCGTCCTTCAATGGAACGATACAAGCAACAACATCTTCACCACCACCAACGGCAACAAACTAATAAACAACAGGAACATATTAATTCGGTATTGTAACAAACAAAAGGCTAACGTCTCTCTCACATAAGGATTATACACAAAGGCTCCACACTTAAAATGAAAAAAAAAATACTATTGACTGAATCTCCTCGCCCCGCCACCTTTTCTTTTACACAAGCCAAGGCCACGCCCATTCATTGCTCCACAAATTAAGGTCCCACAGTTCAATCGATTAAACAATCCCGAACCCGCCTACAATAACAAAATGAAAAACTATGACCGGCGCCCACAATAGTTAACCTTTAGCATGTCCAGGTCATCCCGCACTCTGACGTCCAGCGTTCCTCCCATTAGCTCCAGCAGCCCCTCTCGATAACTCCTGTAGTGTTTCAGCTTTCAAACATTGACACAAAAAAATGGCTGGGGATGTTTTTGGAGAGCAGCTAGAGTCTAGTTTTGTGGCTTCTATTAATTTTCCAACTCCTCCGAGATTCTGACCCCCCTGAAGCCGTGTCGGAATGCCACACTAGAGAGGAGCTGATTGTTTATCGTTGGAGACCCAGGTCCGATACCAAGTTGGGGATTTGGGAGGGGAGAGAGGGGTGGAGAGAGAGAGAGAGAGAGAGAGAGAGAGAGAGAGAGAGAGAGAGAGAGAGAGAGAGAGAGAGAGAGAGAGAGAGAGAGAGAAATTAAAACGGGAAAGTAAGAGGAGAAAAGGGACTTTCTGAGAAATAGGGAAAGAAAGTAAGTAAAAGATTGCTATTAAATATACTGAAATGTTTCCCGCAGAACTTATGCCATCATCACGTCATCTATTTCCTGTCTAGCAAAGAAAGTTTCGCTCCCAAATCTGGCTATTTAATTCTGGATGCAGTACGGCCAACTTGCGACAGAGTTCAGACTTACCCTCTTAACTTCTAATTTGTTAGTCTGAAGATATAAGTTTCGTTGGCTTCTCTGGTTCGTGGAGGACATTTCTAGTTGCGTGGACGGGTTTTTTCTTTCTTTTTTTATGGAAACAAAAAAAAGTGGGGCGGAGGGGGGGGGGGAGGGGTACAGAGAGGGATTTACTCAGTTCCACCACATTTCTTTACAATCCTAAGAGCAAGCTCTCTGTCTCCCCATATTTGTTTTTTCATTGAGTTCCTGGTTCACCAGCACCTCTGATAGAATATCGATGGCGCCATGATAAACAATCGTGACTCGGTTTATACAAATTTTTCGGGAGAGTTACTTGTTACGACATTAACAAAACAAACTTATTTTCCCCTTAGTTTTAACAAATTCAACCCGCCTAGGCCAACAAGCATGCCAAATATCTCAGTTCTTAGAAAATGTTGAGTTACGATAGTTTAACATGCTGCCCTTGATATAATGAAAGTCAAAAATTGGCAAAAAGATGAAGTTTTAGTAGCAAATCTTCGCGTAAGAAATGATACCCAAACGTTAGAATGAAAAGCAAACTAAAAGAGAAGACAAAATAGCCGATAATTATTTCGGCAACGACCTTTTTCCATGAGAAAGAAAAACACGAAAAAACAACAACAGACAAAAATTGGAAAATTAAACAGATAAAAAAATCGAAGAATAAAAGATTTGAATAGGAAATATTACCAGAATTTAAACAGCGATGGTCATGATGTGTGGCATCGTAGATTGTTCACATTCTGTATTATAAAGGTACAAGAAAATCACTTTGTTATAATTAGATTCGAACATTACTGAACAGGCCGTTTTGAAATTTGCCATGCAAATGTGAAATATTGTTTGCAGAAGTTCGTGGATATTTAAACGCAAAACAGCGGAGGAATAATAATGCAAGGTGGGCAAATAATCAAAATGTTAACTCTCGAGAGGTTTTAGACCCATTGTAGACCTTAAGCTAGCGTCCGGTTCACGTATTATAGGCCCATTGCGCACATCGGCCATCTTTGATGTAATCACCATGGCTATTGTGGCACTGATTTTGATTCGTTAGCTGATTTGCACTGCGAGCACTTGAGGCGTCGCAAACCAACCGGCGGCGAGCTAAAAATAGTTCACTACAGTAAACAATGACAAGAGTGTACATGCACACGGGAGATGTTCAGTCAATTCTTTCACTTCCTGTTTCTTAGAGCACTGAGGTCTAATTAGAGAACCGCACAGAGAACATACTTGAGTTCTTTTCATTGCTCATCTATAGGGAACGAGATTTAATGACACAGTTACTATATTTAAAGTTGCCGATGACGTCATGGGATATTCAAACTGTTCAACGCGGGGGTTAAGCACAGTTGTTATGGGCTTGGTAAGGGCGATTCGAGGCACAAAGATCAACTGCACATGAAAAGTGTGTACAAAGTCCATAATTGTGCTTAACCGCCGCGTTGAACAGTTCGAATGTCCCATGGCGTAAATCTAAATACAGTAACTGTGTCATTCAATCCCGTTCCCTATAGCTTACTGTGTATAATATCACAGTCCCTTAACGCTAGACAAAATGCAAAGTCGCGGAAGAAGAGAGCGTCACCCAGACATTGCGGGTAGCTATACAAATTACGCACACTGCGTCAGCTCCAGTGACGCTATTGTTGTTGCGGTATCAGCCGCCTGTTCTTATAAATACGTACGCACCCCAAGCGTTTTGCGCTAGGGACACATACGTATATGTGCCTATCATTAACATCGCCCGTAACCTCTGATCCCTAAATCTACCCCCTACCTTTTCAACCAAAAAATAAAAAAGGAGGAAAATAAAAAGAAAATGTGAGAAAATATAAATTAATTAAGGCTGTTGTTAGGAATATTTCGGGAGGACCTCTTTAGGTCTGGGGTCACAAAAAGCTTTAAAATATTTACCTCTACAGTATAAAAAAAATTAAAAAATAGGGCGACATGCGTACTTGTAACATCATTCAGTATCAGCCAGCGGTCACCTAGGAGAGAGGGGGACGAGCCTGTGGGTGGGGAAGCTTTGGGATCTGTTGATGAAGTATCGGGTGTGAATGAAGGAGGAACAGAAATGTTAAATGTCAACATGGTCAACAGCCTCAGGGCGGGACATTCTCCAACTACTCCAGAACGTGAGCAGTTCGACACTGTCAGGGGGCACATAAGGACATTCATGTGTTATAGTAGTGGGAGGTCGCAAGGATAGTAGGGAGAAGGGGCAAGTTAGAGCGATAAAGGAGGAGGAGAGAGAGAGAGAAAAAAAAGAAAGATAGACGGGGAGAGAGGGGGAACGAGAGAGAGAAAAAGAGAGAGGGAGACAGAACAAAAAGACAGAGACAGAATGAGAGAGGGGGAACGAGAGAGAGAAAAAGAGAGAGGGAGACAGAACAAAAAGACAGAGACAGAATGAGAGAGGGGGAGAGACACAGAGAGAGAGAGAGACAGAGAGAGAGAGAGAGAGAGACAGAAAGACAGAGAGAGAAGGGGGGGGGGGTTATTTAAAATCCGTTTTTATGTCGTTAACTCTTTCACTGTAATACTCGACTTATTGTAATTATCCTTATCTGCGATGATTGACATTACACCCCAAATTAAAAAAAAGTTATTTTTGGCATTGTACGTGTTAAATAAATAAACTTTTAAAACATTTGTATTTTAAACTGTTGCGGCCTCTGGCCTGAGAGTCTGTCTGAGAGAGAATTGGAAAAGGGTCATACAGTTTCAAGCTCTTGTTTTACCTCTAGCACTTAATGTGTCGCTAGTCAGTTTAACGTGTGGAAGGTCCAATGATAGCCACTTGGTGGGTAGTGTTTAGAACATCCGTTGGCTTTAATCTGGCCCTGGGTCGAATGGGAGAGGGGGGGATAGAGGTATGAAGAGAAGAAATGAAGCGTGCAGCTGTTGAACATGGTGAAGAAACCTGGCTATTATCCTTTTCATGCTTCCAATCAACGACACAGGAGGAGACAAAACTGTAGCTCTAGAAACGCCAAACTCCAACTGCCATGGTGCATTCTCATTTCTACATACCTGGACATTTGGCAATTAACCCATTCTTTGCGGGGACAGATCACGCTGGGCCACTCAGCGTGCATGTCTGCTTACTCAAAGCTATTCACTATTCTGTTAGTTCTCCAACCCCTTCAACTCTCCGTCATCCCCCCCCCCCCCCCGCACCACAGTGGGGGCTGCGTCGGTTGCAGATTCTGCTCACGAGACCTGGAACAGTAAATTCGATAACTGCTACAGAGAGACCTCATTACTGCACCCTTTCAAATCTTTCAAGCCGAAATCAATTATTACAGAGATAATAATATTTTTCTCATACGAAATGACCGTACTTCATGGCAATTGACAAAATAATTATTGTACAAACTACAGAAAATCTGTTGGGTCGAAGTAAGACTTGAAGCAAAGCAAAAATAATTATGGTTTCCGTTTGATTTCTTAAACGAGGCTTTGCTATTATATACAACCTTTTTCTTTTTACCATTATTTTGACTGCACTTCATAGTAATCTCGTTACTTAATGTATCACACAGTTTAGCCATGTAGATTTTTCATTTTTAATAATTTAATCTAATTCTTATGTTTTACAAAGCCCGAAGAAATAAACTCACAATCAGGCTATGATCTAACTAATATGAAATCAGTTTAAAGAGGTTTAGTATGAAATATGAGCCTATGCAAAATTTTGGAAAGATTTAAAAGAGTACCGTATTCGAGGAAATCGACGCTGATTTTGCTGATAGTAAGAAAGGCGCACTATAAAGAGAAAATAATTATTATAGAGAAATCACTAGGCCTATAGGTAGAACGCGCATATCCGCCATCTTTGCAGTAAGGACCCACTCATCACCATGGCGATTGCGGCATTGATTTTGATTCGTTATCGGATTTGCACTGCGAGCACTTGAGGCGTCGCGAGCCATTGGGAGGCGAGCTAAAAGTAATTCCCAACAGTAAACAATGGCACGTGTGTACATGCACATGGGAGATGTTCAGTCAATTCTTTCACTTCCTTCCCCTTGTTTACACGGATGGTTGAGAATCTGACCAGCTTGGATCCATCCTTTCCACTCCTGTCATAACAGTCAACTGCAATGCAGCCAGCACTCATTTTAACCGTTTAGACATATCTCGAAGTTACACTAATCAGCTGATCCTACGGCCATCTTGTGTGTCGGAAGAACAAAACAAAAACACTTTGTGACATCACGTGCGTTCTACCTATTAGTCGATTTGCACTGCAGGACAAGGGAAGCTCCGCGAAACTATTCTTCGCACAGAGCAAAAAGTAGGTCATGGCGGTAAGCGATGCCATTTTGTATGTTTTCATTTCAGAGAAAGATCTAACAGGTGGCTCTAAACAATTTCGTTCAACCCAAAAATATGAGCAAACCGCAGTAAGTAGATTGACACGCTATCGTTGGTGCAAACCAACCTTTCCAATTCTTGTTACCGTAATGACCTAGTTTGACAATTTGGCAGAAGTGAGTTCTCTCAAAGAGTACGTTATAGACTCTGCCAAAATTTCTTTCCTTGTAAACGATTGAACATTGTCTTGGTTCTTATAACACAATTATTCATTTATTAATGAGACAGAGCTAGTTTGAAGTTCTTGCAACATCACGTTGCTAACTAACTCAAGTCATGATCTGAGCAAAGATTTGCAGAATCATCGCCTACCACACAGAGTGGCTGACATCAGCGGTTACATAACTAGTGGTTGACATCAGCTCTGTTGTCATGTGCTGTAACGTGCGGGTGTCAAAATTACGTAGAAGTCGTGACGCGTATAACATTACAAGATTAGTACTTTGATCCTACAACTTGGTGGGATATTCTTGTGCCAGTGACAGCAGAATATTTGATTGTTCCGCTCTATAACCTTTATTAAATCACTGACCCACATTTCCAAGAGTGTCTCTCACAGTCTCTGAAAAAACGTACGCCTACTAGTTTCATCCCGTGTCACACCATAAACACCTTACACTCTATGTAATTATTTCTACCTCTTCGTGGATTAAAAATTAACAACAGCAACAAAAGTAGGGATGCGGAGGCGGCTTTACGTTGCAGGCAAAAGGTGCAACATTGTCCCCATGGGGCATTCTGTTTTCGAAAACAACCGTGATAGGTTGAATTAAGGCAGTCTAGATCTATCACTAATACAGTCTGTGTCAGTCGTGGTTTCTACTACTTCTGCTGTTTAGATGGATCTTTTACGAAGGCGCCCAGAAGAAGTGAGAGTTAAGCGTGCTCATGCGACTTGTTCTCGTATTGCAATCGTGTCTCAGTTTCATGCTCCCATCAACACTGTAACGTGCGAACGTCTGACGTATGTGCTCATCTCCATGACATGTGCCTAGATTTAACGCTTGTAGGAGCCTAGTTAAGGGGACTATAAAATGCGAAGGTTAGATCTATACATATTGTAACCTTAGTTCTTGTTTGTTCTAGCTCCACTTTTTGCACAACTGTAAAATTCGACGTTAAACGTTTGCGGCTATAGTATTTATGATAAGGAGTTAGAATAAATCGGAACTGTGAAAGAGCTTGGTAAGTGCCATAACGCATTATAAACAAGCGTGAAAGTGTGCATTAAAGTTGGTTAAACCCCTTAACAGCACTAAAAGATCTCCAGTTTTTTAGAAACTGGAGATGGAACAAATAAGAACTAAGGTGGCTATACCTATATTGCTAACAACTGAGGAATAAAGAAAATGGCGCTGCAATGTCCTAATATTGTAATATTGATATGTTGATACATGTAATATTGATCTGTTGATACATGTAATATTGATATTTGTACAGACAGCTGAGGGAGTTTCCCTTTGCTTTGGTCTATCTGCTAAAATCTCTTTCAGTAAAGATTGAATATTCCGTCATTTATCAACATTTTTGAGAACAATTTGGCGTCCGATCACTAAAATGGCTCACAGACTCACCCATCCCCACGTCCTCCACGACCTGAGCTATGTGGCGTTGTTCACACCTCCACGACCTGAGCTATGTGGCGTTGTTCACACCTCCACGACCTGAGCTATGTTGCGTTGTTCACACCTCCACGACCTGAGCTATGTGGCGTTGTTCACACCTCCACGACCTGAGCTATGTGGCGTTGTTCACACCTCCACGACCTGAGCTATGTGGCGTTGTTCACACCTCCACGACCTGAGCTATGTGGCGTTGTTCACACCTCCACGACCTGAGCTATGTGGCGTAGTTCACACCTCTACGACATTGCAATCCATTCATGTTCATTTTTATATTAATATATTCAATCATAGAGTGAGTTTTTTTTTGTTTTTCGAATTTTTTGCGAACCGATTTCAGCGGGCGCCACTGAGTCTATCAATCAATGCTCAAAAACAAAATTATAAACACATATTCATCAAACTGGGTTTTTTTTTTATTTGGGGGGGGGGGGGGTATGAGGACATGTGTGTAAAATGTACAAAATAAATAAATCCGAAAAAACCGGGAGGGGCGCATTTGTTGGCAATTGCCAGATAAGCTGGTGAAAGGGAAAAAGTGTGTGTGTGTCTGTCATGTATTGGGGGGGGGGGCAGTAATAATAATATTATTTTATTATTCATTTGAATAATATTATATTGATGTGTGGAGAATCAACATTTATTTATCGATTGGATGTCCATTATATCAAAATTTCTCTCCGCTGTCGAGTTTTCTGCCCGTTCAACCCTTGTCTGTTGTCAGTGATAATTATTGTTGATTTATATAATGTTGTTCTTGCTGTTGTTGTTTTTGTTGTCGTCGTATTTGTCTTCCATTTCAGTCTTATCAAGGCATGAAAAGAAACAAGAAAAAGATAAACTGCGTTTGTGTAGCCGCCCGACAAAATGAGGCACATTTCGGCACTTCCCGATTCGAGAAAATCGTCAAAAGACATCAGAGGGTCAATTTTAGCGATTTTGCGTTTTGAGTGTTTTTGAAAAGTTTAACCTCTTTACTATTCCTCTTTCAATGATAATCCTGTTTGAGAAAGGTAAACGAATCAAAATTGACTTTGAATTGAGTCACCATCAATAATTTTGATGAAAACCTGAAACTTTAAAAGTTTGTTTCTCACAACTGTGATTCTGTCACTTCCTATCTTTGACAGGCCATTATTATCTTCTCTGCAAATAAAATACAGTAATGCTTTTTTTTTTACCAAATGAAAGGGCTTTGAATAACCTATTTGGTGATATCAGTATCTCCATACCACCAAAATGCATGAAGTGCCTGATTTTGTCGGGTGAATACACATTTTAGGCCCGGCGCGCACTATGTTAAAATTAACCATCCGTTCAATGCAAGCAATCTTTGGCGTGGTGTGCAGCACTGTAAACTCTTTGCCAAACGAGAAAAAAATCTGCGTTTGCACGCCGTGCAGCAGGCGAAACGGGATAGTGCGCGCCGGGCCTTAGTCGCTAAGAAAACTTGTTCTGCTGATGTGCACAGTTTAAAAGTTTCATGGGGAGAATGCTGAATTCTCTTTTGGCAACGTATTATTTTCAGCTCTTCCCGGCGTAATGACAAGTTATGTTGAGATTTAAATAAAACCATTACCAACAATAATAAACACAGAAACAGCCAACACACACACACACGCACACACACAGCGAAGTTGGAGACACGTTGGTCTGGAGACAAGGTGCTCGCCTCTCATGCCGAAGGTACCGGGTTCGAATCCCAATTGGTGTAGGCATGTTGGAATTTCGGGATTTTCTTGTCCGTGATCCTATGGTAGGTAGAATCGAGCACCTAGTCTTCTCAGATAAGGACGAAAAACCGGGAGGGCCCGTGTACACGTTGCGCACGTTAAAGATACCTTGGCGGGTGGAAATTGAGAAGCGCCGGCAAAACAGGACGCTGCTCGGGCAAAATTAATTTAAAATCAAAAGAAAACCTAATCGCTACCACTCCCTCTCCCCTCCAAAAATTTTTTAAAAAAACAACGCCGACTGGCGCTGCACTGTGGCTCCAGTTGTAAGCGGCTTCAATGACACAAAGGCAAATTTCCCAAATGGGATTAAAGATGTGTAAAAAATACAACAACCAAAAAAAACATGCAACCCCCCACACACACAGTCACATGCACAAGTGAACCTAAGAATTCATGTCAGTCCTTACCATGCACATCACCCGGAACCCCCACCCCCCCCCCCCCACTGCGTCTTGTGTGCCCTAGGAAATGCACAGGTAATATTCACAACTAAGTTTAAGTTGAAGGCAATGGGACAGAATTGAGTTACAGTGTTTGTCTAATGTAAATGTTGACTGAATTTTGAATCGCGTCTCCAGATTGATGCCCGCCATATTGAACTAAGATATTCAGGAAGGCGCACCGTGACACACACACGTAAATCTCTCTCTCTGTGTAAGCGATTTTCTGCTCTGCCCAAACTGGAAGAAATTGGGGAACTATTTTTAGATCCTCTCGGTTTTTCGATTACAGTGGCAAACGCCAAAATAGAAAGACAAGTAAAAGGGGGGGGGGCAGGGGGAAGGGAGTTAAAGGTGGTAAAGTAAACCTGTCCAGATAATTATTTACATGTTTTTCTTTTTTGTTTTGTTTTTTATTATTACTTGTTTTACTGTCATGAAGAAATATCTGGAGAAACAGAAATAGTTAATATTCTAATCAAAGTGAATAAGAGGCATTTGCAGAGCGCCCATTTTTGAAACTCTTATCCCCTGCCCCCTACATTATCACAACCTCCTCCATCCCACCCCCGGCCATCATGAAGTATGTCTGAGTGTCCAGTCGCAGATGAATGGGCGTATGTCATGCTTTGTCGGTTATGAGACGAGATCTCGCCGAGGATGGCAGCTAATGACAGGGCTGAGATCTCTCCATTGACGGCCCTTGAAGAAGCTAAATCTGGACACAGTTCAGATTAGAGTACAGTTATTGCGTAGCCAGCAGTCTAGCAGTTAACAGTTGTCATCACGCCATGAGCCATAGCAACTGCAATAATCACAGCATTTAGCAATAACAACTGGAAGCAATCAACAACACTATAACAAGGGCACTATCATCCCTCTAACATAATACTTTTTCTTTGTTTTGGTGTTTCGTGCCGTTTTCTATGGCGGTCATTTTTTTTTTTCAGGCAAGTTTAATGATATGGAATACAGAGTAAAGGACAAATGAAAGAGACGCCGATTCAGAACTTTACCAATGTGATAAAATCATACGAAAGTATTTATTTCTTTGTTGAACTTAACAGCTCTGAAAACGGAACATAAATAAAGAACGTGCAGCCAAATAGACCGTGAAGGGAGCAAAGTGGCCGTTATCGTGCCGACGCGCTGTAAAATCCAAACTCAACTCGGCCCAACTCAGCTATCTGTCAAAGTCACAATATTATTATTTATGTTTGTTGAAATCAAATACTTCAAGAAATCAGCCGAGCGCTGGACTTTCTACTCGGATCTATAGGCAGCTCTCCACATCTGATACTACGATGATCACCAAATTTATTTTCTACCCAATTACATAACACATATATTTACAAGAAAACCCGTAGGGACAAATTTCCCCATGGAAGCCACTCCGTATCTGGACTCTTATGATCTTCCACCAATCCTGATTCACTTTCCTGTAATGCGCATGAGTGCAGGAACGTCACAGACTGATGGCTCAAAGATGTATGGACCGTTTCGAAAAAGTGCAGGCAGCAGGACCGCTAGCCATAACTAAGTGATCGTGACCACAGCATCAGCTCCGCTCCGGAAAATGACGTCGGAAAAAGTAAAACACTGTTTGCCTGTGTGAACTTTCCACATTATCAGTTCCGCTCCGCTCCTCACCGCTTTAGAGGCAAAACGAGTTTGTTTCATAGTCATTTTCGGTAAAAACAAAAAATAGCGGAGAGGATGCTGTAGACAAGACAATTAAGCCAGTCAGCACCTAGATGAATGAGATCATCCTGTCTTCTGGCTTTGTTAAAAAAAAAAAAAAGAAGAAAAGTTGAGGTTGCCGCAGCCGCAGGTGATGGTCTAGAGTTGCAGCTTTAGGTCCAAGGAGCATTGAGTAATGTCTGTTCTGCCTCAGTTTGAGTTTGTCGACTGTGGAGTAAACGGGACCTCGTGCACTAGTGCAGCTGAAACAAGTCGTCTCGCTTGTTGATTCAAAGTTTGCTGAATTTTGAGTAAAAAATCAATACTGCTACTGACTGGACCCATTGTTGTTCCCACGTGTGCACTTCACACGACCATTAGTGACCGTAATCATTCATTCGCCAAGATCATTAAAATACAAAATACAAAAACAAAACCAAGCATGAGTTAAGGATTTTTCTTGACCAACATATAGCTTGAAATGAACTCTGTCAATGGTAAAAAGTTTGTTTCTCTCCGGCGTACAAAGTGGAGGTGTCAACAGAGTATGTCTCGCACATAGAGTCTGCACACTTTACCCTATTAGAATGACAAGATTCTATCTCCACTTCTTGACTTAACTGAGTCACACACTACACACTACTTCTACATCGTGTGTCAAAGTATCAAGAGGATTCGGTGTGTCATTTCTAAGTATTACCAAAAAGAAAAATATTCGTATCTCTAAAAGCTAAGAGCAAATGAAAGTTCAATCGTCACTTTCTTAAAAGTTGTTGGAAGGGAGTTAGAACCTTTGCCATTCTAAGGAGACGACTTCTCTTCTCCTACACCGGGTATGAGCACTAGATATAAAACTGTACGTTTTACGTTGAGAAGTTGCGCAGAGGTTTCCATACGTAAATACTGAAATCGGGTGTCGTTAGAGCCATCTACCGATTTCAAAGGTATATGTCACATGGTATTGAATGTATCAGGTCTCAAGACGACACCCTCCTATGAATTATAGGTCAGGTTGGGAATTTCGGAGTCTCCTATTCTTGGACTTCTGATACCATTTGGGAATGGGTCAAATCTCTAAAATCTCGTGACTGTCCAAGATTTACAAGATTTTCCCAGCTAGAATTAATTAGTTTAATTTTAAGTCCCCGTGACTTTTCCTGGCACTCTTGGGGAAATCCAAGATTATTCTTTGTAAGCAATAGAAAGTGGCTGAACTCTTGTATAGAGCAAACACTATCACTGACCTTACTTTCAAATCCCTCTTTGCTTTATCTACCTACCTATCTATCTATCTATCTATCTATCTATCTATCTATCTATCTATCTATCTATCTATCTATCTATCTATCTATCTATCTATCTATCTATCTATCTATCTATCTATCTATCTATCTATCTATCTATCTATCTATCTATCTATCTATCTATCTGTCTATCTATCTATCTATCTATCTATCTATCTATCTATCTATCTATCTATCTATCTATCTATCTATCTATCTATCTATCTATCTGTCTATCTATCTATCTGTCTATCTATCTATATCTATATCTATATCTATCTATCTATTTGTCTCTCTTCTTTCTCTCTCTCTCTCTCTCTCTCTCTCTCTCTCTCTCTCTCTCTCTCTCTCTCTCTCTCTCTCTCGCTCGATCTCTATCTATCTCTCTCTTTCTCTCTCTCTCCTCTCTCTCTCTCTTTCTCTTTCGTTCTCTCTCTGGTGCGTTGCATTTTTAACATATTTTATTATGTAATTATGTACAAATTCCGATTCTCTGTCCTTATCCGTTTATTGGTTGTTGTTGTTTTTTTTATCTGTTTTTATGTTTCTCCGTCTGTCTATCGAATTCTGGTACATGAAACTGAAAAATTGTACAGCCAATTACTCGAACAAAATAACAACTAACATGTAGATCTATGTGTGTTCTGCGTGTTCGCGCCTGCGTGTGTGTGTTTCATGGGGGATAACGTAGGGGCTAGGCGGGGATGAAGACCTATCGAGGGCAATCCCCATTGACATCGCTCATGAGTTGCCAAATTTAACGTGGGCGAATACTCCAGTGACATTTTCTAGAGGGATGTCATTTCAATAGTGCCTAACCTACTTGGTGACCCCACGGGGAATCACGACGCCAAAGTATCGAACGTTTTAGAAGGAGATTCGAAAATTACTCCTGGAATTGCATGAATCCTCATGCATTTCAGCTTAACCACGGTAATGTCTGACTGCAGCGGAGTTGAGACCAACTTTGAGAACTCCAATGTAATGATTTGTCGTGCTTTTGACAAAAGGAGGATTCCCGTGAACTCACAGCTGCAATTTAAAGCTCGTAAATAAGTCCCAGTTTTCTGAAGTCTGGTGGAGTCCGCACTTTAGGAATCACATTTTTGAGGTTCTATTCCAACATACATTTGGCGACATTTTTCATGGTGTCTTTGAGGCTTTTCTTATAAACTATCGTGGGACCGGTAGAAACTTTCTGGTGAAGACGTTAATTTGGTTCAGTTGTACATTTCTGTACGCTCGGGACAGCAGGAGAGAGATAGGGTAATCAGGTCTCTTTTATCACTCGGATAATTCCCGAAAAGTGGCAGCTTTGGATCTCATTTTCTCTTAGTATCTTTGGAAACTATGCCAGGGCATGGGGCCATGCATAAAGGACGAACGCTCTATTTTGATGATTTCTCATCCTCCTTTCCACGAAGTACACTTTTTGTACGCTTGATTTCACCCCCCCCCCTCCGTACTCAGGCCCCTCCCCCTCCCCTTGGTACGAGCGTTGGGCCACCAGAATGGTGAATGTCCATAATAAATCCTTGATATTCTAAATCTACCAGTCGCATTTTGCATGAACTATCTGATTATATTTCATCAGTTGCAGATGTTAGATTCACCTTTGTCCCCAGTTCGCAGCATTTCTGATACTTTTTTTTTGTCGTCATTGTTCTACCAGCTCTCCTTTGTTTCGTTGTTTTTTTTTGTTTTTTGCTGTTTCTTTTTCAGCTTATTTTTAATTCATTACTATCACTGCAAAGAGTGCTTACCCTCACAAGAAATGTCTTTCTCTCCACATGTCTGCTTTTCAAACGCTGGAATGAGTTTGTTCACCAACTTGAATTATTCACCTCATCAGAGCAAACCTTTTAGATTAGTCTGACCCCCCCCCCTCCCACCCCAAGTGTAAATACGCTATAGATAGCCCTTATTGAGAACGCCCTCTCTGCCAGCTACATCTGGACGGTCCAACGATAAGCGATTGGTTCAATCTCCCTTCACTGAACTCCGGTGATCCCAAAGTAGTCCAGATTTTACTCAGATTTCTCAAGGAATGTGGGTTTTGAAAGACTTTGAAATGATCGATTGGCCGAAATCAGTGACCGAAAAAAACAACAACGCACCCTTGTTTTCCGTGTATAATTTCAGAAATAAGAACAGATTTATTTTCTTTTTAATTTCTTGTACTATTCTAAAGCCAAGAAAATGGATTTGGCTGGGAATAGCATTTTCACTGGTATTGAAATAATGAAAGATTTCTATGCTAGGTTAGTTGTAACAAATGTATTGTGAGAACCCTTGAAAACTGGTGCTCATAACTATGCAGAAATCAAGTTTGATTCAGCAGTTTGGGAACATTATGAATATCCTGGCATTCGGAAAAACAGCAGATTATTTTTTATTCTTTGTTCACCTGTTTCATAGGAAGATGACCACTTAGTGATATTTGTAGGCCATCAGAATTTAATATCCGAACTCAAAATATGTTTTCATGACAAGTTTGATACCCGAAGAAGGAAGCAGTGTTCTCTTTTAATGTAATTGGTGACTCTAGTAGGGTCGTCATTTCAGATGTAACCCCAACTCTTTTCCTCGACAACAATTTTCATATCCAAACAGACTTCTCTATGTATCTTGAGACATTTCATTCACTTATTGTCTGGAACCAGATACCCTTGAACATTCGTGAATCACCGAATCTTGAAAGCTTTAAGAAAAGCGTAAAACATCACCTTTTCCTCCGAAACTTTTAAATTTTCAAAATTCTATTCTGTACTTTGATGTTACAATTGATTATATAAGCTAGTGTTATATGTCTAAGAGCGTCTATGTGTGTGAAACTGAAAGTTTGTATGGATGAGAGTGCGTGTTTTAGTATGAGATTTGGAAAGTGTATGCATGAATTATTGATGCAATGTACGGCGCATTGAGTAATAATTTTATTAGAAATGCGCTATAGAAATTCTATTTATTATTATTATTATTATTATTATTCCAGCGTCAGTCAGTCAGTCAGTGACAGTCTTTCACGGCAGTCGATGAAATCATCGATAGACGGATAGTAGAGTAAGCTTTGGTTTGTCTGTTGTGACGCCAAACATTCATATTGGCTCACATGCAACACTGAAGTTGAGTAGGTGTGAACTATTTAAGGTTCTCTGTAATCCTGAGCATACAGATGTATTGATTGGCTGGGGTTAGATCCAGTGTGATACATGGCACTGAAACAGAACACAAAGTTCGCATCTATGGGACTTTAGGTCTCTGTGGCAACTGGAATTAGAAACACAGAGACAGAGTGGGGGATAAAGAGAGACAGACAGAAAGACAGACAGACACACAGACAGACAGACAGACAGACACACACACACACACACATACACAGAATAAGGAAGAAAGAGACGAGGCGAGAAAGAGATAGAGAGAGTCAGCGAGAGAGAGTGAACAATAGAAAGAAAGAGAAAAAGAGAGGAGAGAAAGAGACAAAGACAGAGAGGGAGAGAGAGAAAGAAAGAGAGGGGGAATTATACAGGAACTGCAGTGCGGTAAACAAGTTGAGACAGGCAGATGTGCGCCGATTATCACCCGTCCATAAGTAAAACCATTACTCAAAGCTACAACTACAATCATTTCCCACATCTCAGGCTTGATGGCCAGCGGCAGCTCTTGGCAGTTCAGTCCACTCAAATCTCAATGTATTACTGTAAGACCTTAATCCCTTTAGAGACCCATAGATACATGCTTTGTAACGAAAACAGAAAGCCTGCAACATTTTTGGAGATTCATCCTTGAGACAGAGTTTAGCATTTACACAATGTCATAATACCGTCATGATTCATACTGGTTGGCCCGCTGATTCGGGTAATGCACAGATGTTTCGATCCCCAATGCCTAATATGAGTCGCAGAACTAAATTTTTAGTCATACTTTATAGTTCTACTCGAAGAAGATGCGCACTTTTTTCTCCGGCTCAAAATGTCGAAACACTTTCTTCTGTTAACTCAGTAATGTTGTGGCTCAAAATCAAAGAAAGTATTTAAAAAATAGCAAACTTTAAAACCTTTTAAAATATGCCCACAGACACCTTATTGTCTTCCTACGTGTGTTTTAATATGATATTTTGTGGAATTTCAGGCTTTCCTTTCATTGGTGGCCTTACTTTCTGTATAACAACTAGTAACTGCCCCATTTTTCGAATGGTAAAAAACAGAACTCGCCACGCCAGACCGAAAGGAATCAGCACAAAGACATTGATGTCGAGACACTTTCGGTCATCCACATAAACTCGGCGATCAATAGATAGATAGGATAGTATTACAGTGGTACACAGTGCACAGTAGTGCGCATCGAGAATTTTTCATGGGCTCATGTGTTCGTAAAAATGAAGGATCGGAGGTAGTCAATTAGCGGCATAAAGCAACCCCAAACTCAAAAAAATACTTCCCCACCTTTTCAAGACTCCAAATCTAAAAAAAGAACTTTTGCGGGTCGAAGGGCAGGCACATGTAAAATGTCACGCAAATCCGAGCTGTGTGAGCGGCAGTAGATCTAGGTCTTATTAAAAATCACGTGGTTTATTTTTTTTTTTATTATCTAGATCTAGACTTTCGACAAAGTTTTCTTGGCATGTCTCACACTCCGAGATCGATAATAAAAATATTTCCTTCTGAACTTGAAGCACACTCTAAATATTTCTACACAGTTTTCTTGGTATGAATGAATGGCACTCACCTCATCTGCATAACACTATACTCGGTATCAAAGTTTTCTTGGCGTGGCTGGATCGTGAACTTTAGTTTACATTTCCGGTAAGAGGCGGAAATGACGAAATTGACGGAAGTACATTATCACGTCGTATTCGCAATCATGAATTGATAACTGATAATTATAACTGAATTTCTGGAAAAAGTAAAGAGTTTCGGGAAAAAATAAGCACGACACGTACAGGCTTGATACATTTTACATACATGTGCCAGGTTTCATTTCTCTACGTTGTGTAGTAAAAAAGCCTTTGCGGGAACAAACTTGGGCCCAAGCTCCATTATTATATGATAATAATGATGATACATAATTTGTAAGGACGAGGTTCCTCTGACTTGGTGAATAATTCGGGCTGGTGAACAAATCCATCCCAACAATCAAACTTCATTTCAAGCAAAGTGCTGAAAGCCTCGGTTGGGTCAGTGGTGACCATTTTTAGGCCAAACTTCGAAGCACCCTGGCCACTATACAAGAAACGCAATGATTGGTCAAAATTAAAAACCTGGTCAGTGAAATCTTTTAGGTGTGATCTGACCACCTGGCCAGAAGATTCCTGTATGTGTGTCTAAAAGACATTGAAAGCCATGTTTGTATTCCTTCATATTAGGGGGAGGGGGGGGCGAAATGTTCGATGTTAGGTCCACGACAGAGACATTTCAATACATATAAACGTCAACGAACAAATCAGTATTGATCAGGGGCTGGGAACAAATAAACGCATATCATGCATGTGATATCTTGTGTTCGGCACGTTACCAGTTAAATATTTATCAGAGTTACACACCTCATGTCATGCACTCGGCCAGTTAAGATGTTTGCCTGCCATACAACTTTAATGAATCAGTTTTTAAGGAAACTCATGCAAACGTTGGATGCGACGATTTTTTTTTGTAGATTTCTAACACAAATGAGCCTTTTATAGCCTTGGTTCAAACACGATGACAAAATGCCCTCTTTTGGCTCTCTGTCAAAATTTATGTTTCACAGGCACAACAGCCCAGAATACCACCAGACGTTCAGAAAATGTTTTTCCGTGGCTTCCTTAATTCGCATTATTTTGTGCAAAATTTAATACTGCACCGGATTGTGCAGCCCAATTACATAAAGATGATGCTGTGATCTATTTATAGATTGCTATTTGGGGAATCGGAATTTTTAAAAGTTGTCAAGGAAATTCAGAGCCACGAAATATTTATTTTCTGTCAAAATTACTTTTGACAACAGTTTATCCACTAAGTGGGTCCAGAAAAACCAAGCTTATTCCAATACGTTTTTATCTCCGAAAGTTTCAAAACGGTCCGTTCAGTCGTGTTTTCCCAAAAGCGAGTCCAGAGCCCCAAATGTTACCAAATTATAATAGTAGTAATAATAATGGTAGTATACTATCTTGGTTTTCAGTGTTTCGCAGGATTATGTGGAATACCTAAACACACTAATTTTAAGGTCTTCAGATCGTCCCCAACACGGAGAGTTGGAGAAGTTAAAATTGATAAAATTTCAGTCTCACAAACGTCAAGAGATAAAACAAAATGCACTGGATAGAAAACGAAACAAAATGACCTCTTGGGCGATATTGGTCAGGGCAAAACAATTATTATCGCATTTTTGTTCCAAATCGAAGTCTAGTGAGTAAAAAATTGGCTTGTTTACCATCCAAAAAACCTGCCATGTTGTCGCCCATAAAACTCTGCAGCTGGATTAGATTGTCGTTGGGTATTGATTACTGAGAGTCTGGGCCGGGCTGAGGTGATTGGTGTGAACTGCAGATTTATGAACTGTACTTTGACAAAACGCGTTTAAATCCAAGAATGAAAATATTACTGGATATCTCGGCAGGTCGAGATCACTGGAATGAACTTCAGATAATTATGTGAAGATTGTTGTTACTTGTGCGTACGTACCCAATGTGTTTCGAAATAGGGGTGTGTATTTTAGAGCCTTTTGTGGCGCCACAACTAGAGAGCTCCCCCCGAAATAGCCTTAAAAACAGCCTAAGTTAATTATTCTTTCAGATTTTCTTTTTCTTTTCCTCCTTTTTTTTTGGTTGAAAGGATAATGAGCATGATTAGGGATTCGATAAGATTTGGGGTTGAGGATAAGGATGGGACTAGGTATAGGTACGAATACGTACTCGCTCCTAGCGCAAAATGCTTGAGGTACGTGCATACAAGTAACAATTAAATAGCCTTATGCGAACGGTACTTTAAATCCAAGAATGAAAACATTTTACTTGGCATGATGAGGAGGTAATTCATAATGAACTTCAGATATAAGAACTGTCCTTCGGCAAAACGCCTTTATAGCCAGGAATGAAAACATTATTGGGTGTGTGGGCAGGCTGGGGTTACTAGCATGGAATGCAGACACATAAACTGTACTGTGGCAGAATATCGTAACATCGAAAAATGAAAGTAGTACTGGCAGTCAGGACAGCTGTGGGTTACGATAATGAATTGTAGATAATACTTATTATTAATGAACCATATTTTGACAAAACGCTTTTACATCCCGGAAGGAAAATATTAATGGTCACTGAGCAATCCTCGGGGGTACTTTAATCAATATCATGATTTGTACTTTGACAAAGAACTGCAAATCCGGGAGGGAAAATAATCATAGAGATATCAGCCCCCCCCCCCCACCCGCGCCTTCAGTGAAGCTCTTAATAAATCAATCATCTAACTTGCCCCTCATTGCCTGTTGTGTCTTATGGTCTTCTTTTGGTTTCATATTATTATAAAGGACTCCGTGCTCTTCGATTTCCTAATTTCTTTGAGACTTCGGCGTTTGTCAGATACCCTGTTCTGTCAGCGGCAGACATTTCTATTGCCTATCACAGATCTTAATCCCACTGTCTATAAGGAGCTTATATCTCTTATTGTGATAGGCGCCCTCGTACACGAAAGATGTAAACTGACGTCATCAGCTTCCCTTTAGTTCTTTTCCGATGTCTCGGAGACAATGCGTGGGATGGCTAAGGTTAATATGAAGAGGGAAAAACGCAAGAATAATATAGAACGTCGCCTATTGGCGGATTCTGCAGGCGTCAAAATGTCGATGGCAATAACTTATACCTCGTATCTCATATTTTCCTACATTTGGTGTGTGGAATATTTTTGTCTTTACATTGGTTAGTTTTCTCAACCAGTTTGGTGCATGACTAGATGGGCAGACAGACAAATGAGCAGACAGATAGCTATATAAATAAAAAATGTTATATAGGAAACTGGGAACAGGCGTTACACTACCCATTGAAATAGAAGATCCGTGGCGGGTTTCACGTTCTACGTGCTTTGCAGAGACACTGGATAACCAAAGTCCTATAGTCCTTAACATCTTATGGACTTGAAGACTAAACTCAGATTTGAGATCCGAACTGACCCGGAAGCAGTGAATTCAGTAAAGGTTATCGATTTACAATATTATGGTAAAAAACCGAGACAACTTTAATGCGCTGGGGGTTCCTTCGGGTATTGAAATGTGTTTCAGTATTAATTCCTGACATCGAACGTCCAGAATTTTCTACTGTGAGACAAAAAAAATAAAAATAAACCAACTCATTAGTGTCCATGGAAAGTTTTCGTGTTCTGGTATGCTTTGAATTCAAACGGATGATATTAAAATGATTCATAGAACTGATTAGGTTCCCCACACAATTTGACCTGGACTCTCGAAGATCTCAGTGGGTGCCTAGCAACAAAACCAGTTCACCAGACTGAGCTGTCACGGTAATAAGATATCAGTACAATGTCAATACTTTCGGTACCTGACACCGGTATCTAGAATGTAGTTGAAACAAAAAGTCTCTCTCGTGTGTGGGGAATGTTTCAGGTTTTGCATGAACGTGCGCAATGCTCAGTATTTTATATTTTCTTCTACCTTACCGTATTTTGCTGTCTTCTTGCCTTATATTACACGCATCATCATCATCATCATCATTATTACCACCACCACCACTACATCATCATCACCATCACCATCACCATCACCATCACCACCACCACTACATCATCATCAT
>OZ007576.1:26741343-26786343 GCA_963931925.1 Onchidella celtica | reverse complement strand
CTCTAATGTATAAAAGCTACTAAATACCTCGACATTACCTCTCTCTATAACCCTGCCCAGGGCGTATCAAGCTATTTCCTGGCTCACTCGACACCTCCTTCCAATCTCCTATTCAGATTATCGAATCATCTTCTTTTTCCCTATGTGCTGAATTCTGAGAGCTATTCTTTTTTGTCTTCCTATGCATTTGAAGCATGTTCTCAGATACGAGATGTTATCATGGGGGTCCATACTTCTGGAATCAACAATTTCCATATTTTTATATATATATATATTTGGGCATCAACACCTTGGATCGTGAAGACAGTAGCATGTCTTGTTATATAAGACTTCAAGATGTGCACTTAGAGCAATATGCCCAAATACTAAAACGTGAATTACTTTAGTATGTATTTGTCAATATACATGTATGCGTTTTGCTTTCCTTTCCATGAATCACAACGCAGGATTTCACCGTTCATTTATTGGGAGAAAAAAAAGTAATACATGTAGTGGAAAAGCAGTGTACGGAATATTACATCATCATTATTATGAAACCTTGAGAACATGTCTTCTATTCGGTCTGTCCAGTCTCAAAAGGGCTGTCTCTAAATCCTCATGTATATATTAACCATGGTGATGGTAAGTTAATGTTTTTAAGATCCTTACGCACCGAGTTGAACTGCTAATGAACGCACGCCCAAGAAATGGGCTTTCTCTCCCCTGCAAAGATTACACGGACATCCTGCATTTCCACGCACGGACTGGCCGAGGAATGTCGCATGAATATTAGATGAGGCTCGTGCGTCATCTGTACTCAGTAATTTGAAAAACATGCATTTGCCAAACCTGGAAAAAAGGAACGAAAGTAAACAAAAACCTTTTTCCGAACTCTGATCGTCGGGAAAAAGTGTGATTAAGTGTCCTTGTCCACAACATCCGCTCCACTCTGCTAGTTTACGGGAAATGACGTATGAAAAAGTAAAATACTCTTGGCATCTACAGCTGTGAGGAGCAGAGCGGAACGGATGCTGTGGACAAGTAAGTATGCAGCACAGACTAATAAATTAACCAGACTGGATGATCCCATTGTGTGACGTCACAAAACAGCCAAAGGTCATGAACCATCCGCCATATTAGGTTTAAGGTAGCGACCGACGCTTCAGCATAGCTACAATTTTGAATGACGCCATTTTGACACGCCTACTGAACGCGGAAGTTTGGTTCCGCATCAAGAAATTAATACATGTACAACCAATCTTGACAAATGAAAAGAAATTTCTACTGCAGACAGAACTAGAATCGGAATTTCCCGAGCGGCGGCCATGTTGGTTATACAGCCGTCGCTCGGGAAATTCCGTAAAAAACGACACAGCCCCGAAGCTCGTGTTTCCAGTCTGGTTAATTTATTAGTGTGTGGTATGCAGAGGCAAAGGGTGTTTTACTTTTTCGTACGTCATTATCCGTGAAACTGCGGAGCGGATGCTGTGCACAAGACCACTAAGGAGGAATAATCTATTTACAATATTGTCATGTCTATGTAAAGAAATTTAGCTGAAAAAAAGATCGACTTGATGACGTAAGGTTAGAAGATGCTACAGATTTTTTACTGCTCAGTCTAGACTAGCTAGAGATTCTCTCATAGTTATGAGCTTTCAGGCTGAGCCTCAATCACGGAGAAGGTTTCATTCAACACCAGACAGTTTTACTTCCCCCGCCCACACTTTATCTGTCCACCCACGACATACAAAAATGGGTTTCCAAATGATAGGTTTGTGCTGCAATTATTTTCCAAACAAAGTCAAGCCATAAAGTACGCAGTGCTAGATTTTGGCACTCCTTCACTCCTTGATCCTGTCTTTTAAATGCCATTCTGGGCGACTTGTTTGGCTGTTCCATTAGAAGTTTAGCCTGTATTTCATTTTTATACAATCTTACAACCGAGTTTGTTAAATATAAGTGTAGTGTAAATGAAAATGATCTATTCAATTAATTATTGTAAGTGAACCCCCCTCCCCCTCCCCCACCCTGAATGTATGGCTGGCCCCTAATCCTAGCTATTGCGATAACATGGTTAACCGCATACACAAGCGCAGACTGGAGAATTACTTGAAATCTCTATAATCCGATAATCCAGTTTCATCCTAGACTTCATCACGTACTGTGATGCCAGGAACCTGCAGGGCGATCTGTGATCACAATAGAAAACAACTGAGGGTAGATAACTCCGCCCAGCTACAGTCACTGAAGTGATTACTTCCCCGTGACGTCTGAACAACGCGCCGAGCCACAGAGTGTGGCAGTGACGAGGCGTCAAAGACGTAATAATCATTTTATCCGTCTTGGCGATGTAAATTTTTGTTCTGTCACCGATGTCTGTTCAGACGGAAAGTAGAACATAAATATGTCTGAGATGTTCTGGAAATGTCTTCCTCAGTCTAGTAACCAACACTGTATATTGATGTTGATATCGTGGTCTCAGAGAAAACAGAATCGATTCACACACAAAAAACTATAAAGAACCATAAGAACTAGAACTACAGTCTTGATTACATTACAGTAATGATTAATTATTTAACACATTCCACTGGGAAAAAAAGGGACTTTTCAGGGTTCTCAACTTTTTATCTTCGGTAAAATTTAATTTGATCCAAATTCATTTTCTGAAGCCCTAGGGAAAAGGGAAAGGGAAATAATTTCGAAAGAGAGAGAGAGGAGGGAGAGAGAGAGAGAGAGAGAGAGAGTGAGAGAGAGAGAGTGAGGACGCAAGAGAGAGAGAGAGAGACGCTGGCAGACAGACTGAGAGGAACAGAGATGTACAAACAGACAATCATACACACAAGAAAAACAGGGAGAGAGACTGACAGACAGACAATGAGAAATAGAGAGAAACAGAGTCGCACAAATAGACAATCACACACACACACACACAAGATTTACACAGAGAGGGAGAGACCGACAGACAGACAGTCATTTAGAAAGACTGAGAGAAACAGAGACGTACAGACAGACAATCACTCAAGCACAAGAAACAGAGAGAGACTGACAGACAGACAGTCAGTCAGTCAGACATACAAAGAAAAATAGAGAGAAACAGACGTACAGACAGACAATACAATCACACACAAGAAAAACAGCCAGGGCGGGGGAGGGGAGATTTGCACTCGAGTGTTCTATCAACCTCCCACGCCCACCCCCTCCCACCTCCCACCCCCAGCTTGATGTTCTGTATTTTGATGTTGATGGTTCAGAGACAGAGTCTAGAAAGATTTTTGCTCATGTAGCGCTAAAGGAATTTGTGTGTCCGAATATTTTTAAGCGAAAAAAAAACAATTAACAGATACGACAGAAGCTGACCCTGTCAGACATTGGTGTCACAAGATTACCAGTTTTTTTGCAATAATGATATCGTAACGCTGGAATAATTAAAGTGTCGTAAGTTGCTAACTCGTAATAAGTGATTTTCTATGCACGTCAGTTCTGAGATTTATACATTATAATATATTCCTATATGATTTTTCTGTATCAGAAAATTCACACAAGCAGGCACGCATTTTACGGCAGACAGATTACCCGACCGAGAGACGAAAACAGACAGACGAGCCAGCACATTTTTATCCTAAAGATGTCGTTTATTAACGTCCTATTCCAAAATCACCCGCCATCTTCCGTGTCGCTATGTAAGATACTGCCGGTACATGATAGATGTAGAAATGTAACGTTCTTGCAAATCAAATATTTATGTAGGATTTCTCATCTCTACTGTAAATCTCATCCCATCGGTAACTTGCCGTAACAAAGAAAGTAAAATAATAAGTAAGGGAATAGACTAAAAATATCTAAACTCATTTTCAAGTTGTTTGCAAAGTCAACATATCAACGCAATCCAATTTATCGTGATTCATTGAAAAAACATGACTTACGCCCTTCTCCCTCGACATCTCAGGGTTTCTTAATAATATTCTGAGAAACTTTTCCACAACAAAAAAATCCAATTTGGAAGTTGTGATTACCAGTTTTTGGAGCTGTCGTCTAGCGTTTAAAGAGTCAATTTCCAAGGAGGTGAAGACGTGACTTGGTCATTTTGTGGTTTTTGCGTTCTGTCCGAGACTTGAAGGGTTAACTAGCTGATCTAAAGTTGAGAAACATTATCAGTACAGTAATTGTGTATGGACGTATTGCTCGTTTTGGGGGGAATGACACCGCCAGCCAGGGAAGATCAGAAGTTGTAGGATTTAAGGATTTAGGATGTTGGCGCACGGAGCCAAGTCTGTTTCGTCTCTGTTTTGTTGTCAGCCTCAACACAGTGGCAGACGTGCTTCTGTGCTGTAATACATTACAAGCATGAAATCGCAGCTAAGTAGACATGTTCTACTTAGATTCTATATATTTCATATTCAATTTTTTTTATTGTTTGATTATTTTATCTGCTCAGTTTTCCTTTTTTTTTTCTGTTGTTGTATTTCCTTTCTTTTCCTTGAAGAAGGCTGTTGCCGAAATATCGGCCATTTTCCGTCTTCTCTTTTAGTTTGCGTTTCATTGCATCGTTTGGGATATGTGTTTAGCTCTTTATTCTAGTAGGTTCGCTGCCCTTGGCATTTACACCTCACTTTTATTGTTTTATTTTTCTTGTCGTGGTCGGGATTCGTTTTTGAGAATTTTGCCCGGGCGGCGGCTTGTCCGGCCTGCTCTTCACGATTTCCAACTGCCAAGGTATCTTTAACGTGCCCAACGTGCGCACGGGCCCTCCGAATTTTTCGTCCTTATTCGAGAAGACTAGGTGCTCGATCCTACCTACCATAGGATCAGTGACAGGAAAATATGAGAAAAATCTCAACATTCCAACATGCCTGCACCGACCGGGATTCAAACCCGGTACCTTCGGCATGAGAGGCGAGCACCTTGCTTATCGTTCGGGTATTATTTCTTACGCGAGGCTTTACTACATACGACTTTTTCTTTTCGCTATTTTTTTTACTATGGAGTTAAAAGGGACCGCGCGCACTAGTAAGACTGAAACACTTGTCTCACTAGATGGGGAGCGTCAAAACTATCTTGAGTCCGCTGGCAGAAGGTGAGACCTGGCGCATTGTGTCAAATCAGTCGCCAAACAGACTTGATTCAGTACACCATCAATTATGACTTCCTGGGATCAATATGAAAATGCCCATCTGTATGGCGTGCGGAGTGGGCTGTGAGTCATTTCTGCCGTTTTTCGCATGTTAAGTATCACTTAAACCCTAATCCCAGCCGAAAACTCTAACCTTTCTTCAAATATCTATGTTCCGTGTCTGCTGCTCAAACTGCTCTCGATGATCCATCGCTAATCTAATTCAAATCTCATTTACTTAATTTTTCGCTCCTCACCTAAACTCTAATGTCTATGGCTACCTCTAACACTTTTCTCAACTATTTACGTTCTATTCTAGCTTGGAGAGGCAAGGGAGGAGACGGGAATTGATTTTTGTTCGGTGCGACACAAAGCAGCTTTCTAAAATTAACTGAGTTTCTGACAAAATGAGGTACATCATTAAATTTTGTGTCAGTGGTCGTTTCCTGTGCATAAAATTCAGAAAGTTGTCATGGGTGGATGAGGGTTGCAACTCATCATAGTAACTGTGCAGTGAATAGCCAGCACAAGTTGGGAGTTAAAATGTTAAACAATTTAACTCAGAGAGACTCGAGATATTTAAACCCTAAATGATTGCCTGTGTGTGAGCTATCGCTTGTTCTGCTGGAGGAACTTGATCTTGGTGTTTCAGATCTCTCACCAAGAAAAGGCAACCTGGAAAAAGACAGCAATGCTTAGTCATGAAGATTTTCTAACCTCACTACCCCTTCTCTGGTTTCGTTCATATTGATTTTGTTAGCTTGTTTGTTCATATGTTCACAAGAATCAAGTTACTCAGCGCTTGAAATAATATGTTATCTTTATAGAGCAAATGCACTAAATAGATTTTCCAGTGATGTTTTTACACTCAAAATAGTAATTATACCGGAGCTTTGCAATTTTTTATTTCAAACACGTATCACCTCAAGAGAATGCCCGATTCGACACTCCCTTCAGAAAATTCGTTGCTGTAAAAATATAATCTGTCTGTTATGATATCTGATCATCTTATTCCTATGGTAGAACGTCGCTGCTGATGGCCATGAGGATGCGATGTTATTTTCATTACTAAAGTTATCAGAGATATCAAAACCTCATTGGCGACATCGCGGAGATCGTGAAATCGGCAGATTATGAGAACGAAATTGCGTATCAGCACAGGAAATATTAATGAGCGAGGCGTTAGATTACCTAAACAGTCGGTAGATTTATGACATGCTCTAATATTTACCTCAAGGGCATGAACTGTTGGGTTATCTGTGATGAGTACAGAAAGATGTCTGGCGTCTGTGAGTAAACATGTGCATGATATATACACAGGGAGTATATAGATGCTGTGAGGAGGATAGATTCATCTATGGGCGATTAAAAGACTGTTGGCGCCTGCAGCGGAATCTATAATAATATAATAAACTGCCGATGTTCACTTGCAGCTATGCTCAGACTTGCTAGGGCATACTCACTCTGTTGGGTTCAGTGTCTGAGTACACTTGTACATCAACAATTCGGGCATTAACAAGTATACTACCAGCGTACCATGGCTCCTATAGCCACTTCTCTGTTTTGCTTGGGGCGATGTTCGCAGCACAGACTGACAATTCTCCAGATCTGCCAATTGGATTTCAGGGAAGTTGTCGGCAGAGCACGGGGTGCCATTTTGTTTTATCTGAAGTTACCGTGTTTATCAGAAACAAAAGCAGTTCGTGGTACTGACATCGTGAAACTGAATTAGTATCAATGCAGAACTATGAAAATAATCAAGGTCTACACCTGATAAGGTTGCTTTAAACCATGAATAAGATGAATGAAATAGACGTACTAGATGTAATAGAAGGAATGTTAGCTGGCGTCTTTGGTAATAACGACAGTCAGGAAAAAAGAAAATGGCGGGGTGAATGCCTTTCTGATGTCACACTATGGTACTAGTAGATCTGAGTTTTTTTGCTAATCTGTGTATTGCAGTGTGAAAATGGTACAATCAACTTCTCACTTCCATACATTTTTCTGTTTTGACCAAGAGTGATTGTGTACACTGGTTTCTCTCTTATCTGGAGTTGCAGAACTACAAAGGACAGAACCAAGACAAAGAACCTGAATTAATATGCATCTGTCAGCAAACTTCAAGAAATGTGTACTATGATCGCTGATATTATATTATGAATGTTTCGTAAGCTAATGCAAAGGAGAATATCTAAAATGTCATAATTACAACCTCACAGCGACACTACAACACAGAAAAAATCAGCTGACAGTTATTGGAAAATGGGGAATACATGACCAACCAGACTGATTCACACCAAGAAATACGACCTGTCCAGTTTCACAGTAAAAAAATGATAACAAATAAATATTAATAGTATAATGTGTTGCTAAGAGTAACTCATTTCTAGTTCCGCTACAAGACTTAAAGAAAGTTTCCAGGTTTATCGCCCTTTCCTGTTTTGTCCGATATGTTTCTACACGATCTTAGACTGGTCAAAGCGATACTGACAGTTCTAATTGCCTTTCCAACGCCACTAATTTCTGGGACGACACAAAAATCTGATCTCAGGTCATGTTACTGGAAATGTTACAGTGACCCTGGATGTGATTGAAGTGTGTATGTGTGTGTGTGTGTGAGAGAGAGAGAGAGAGAGAGAGAGAGAGAGAAAGAGAGAGACCGTGCGTGCGTGCGTATGTGTGTTTCCTGCTGGGCCATGTGCATTTGCAATGTTTTATTTTTAATGTGTATTATTTACATGTAAAAAATACTTGTGCTGGATGTGCTTTGCACTCTCACTCTCTCTCTCTCTCTCTCTCTCTCTCTCTCTCTCTCTCTCTTTCTCTCTCTCTCTCTCTCTCTTTCTCTCTCTCCTCTCTGTCTGTCTCTCCCAGCCTAACCTCTCTCTCTTTCTCTCTGTCCTTCCTTCTCCCTGTCTATCTCTGTCTTTTCCCTTCTCTTTGTCTTTTTTCTCTCTGTTTCCCTTTCTCTCTGTCTCCCCACGTCTCCCTTTCTTTCTGTCTCCCTTTCTCTTTGTCTCCCCAGGCCACCTCTTTCGTTCTTTCTGTCTCTCCCTGTTTCTCTTGGTCTGTTTCTCTTTGTCTGTTTCTCTCTGTCTCTCTCTGCCTTTCCCCGCCTCTCTTTCTCTCTCTTTCTGTCTCTCTCCCCGTTTCTAATCCCGGTCTATGTGTGTTTATGTATGTGTGTGTGTGTGTTTGTTGTCTTTTTCTCATTCCATTTGTGTATGTGTATGTGTATGTGTATGTGAAGGTCCATTAAAATTCCCGATTCATTTTTGTTATCATTATCCGGAATCTTTTGATGTGTCTATAAACAGGTGTGAAAAAAAACGGAGTAAAGGGCGCCAGATGGCGGGAGGGACTTTTGGGTGTGGAATGTCAAAGGCGGATGTGTGTATGTGTGTATGAGTGGATAAATGTGGGTAAGAACTTCTGAATAATGTGTCTGGCTGTGGGTTTGTTGAAGTGTGGGGGAGCGGGAGTGGGCGTGGGCATCACTAGCGTCAAACCTGAACGGGTCAGTGTGATTGAAAAGTTGACATGGCCAGACCTGAGTTGACAGTTAATCAGTTCACATGCCCGACGGTCTGTCTGTTTGTCCAGTCCAACCGCCCACACACAAACCCAGGACCGGCCCGACTGGCCGATGGCTGGTGATAAACGAGCGAGACATGTGTGTTTAATCTGCCAATAAATGGAGTAATAGACCATAGGTGTTCAAAATTTTTCAGTTACATCAAAGTTGGCATAGAATTGTTATCTCACCAGCCGCTCAACGATGGAGTCCAGTGGCTCTCAACCTTTTCAGGCAGTTGCCCCCTTAGGCTCCAAATTTTCTTTCATCACTCCCCATCTCTCCACCACCCCACCCCCCCCCAATCCACCACCCCAATTCCCACTCAAATCCAACAGTAACATTTCACAAGAAAAGACAGACTGCACACATAGGCTATTATGATACTAAGTTTTTCAAAGCCTCATTAATGACAAGACGGGTGTTGATTATTCAGTATAAAAAAAGAAAGCATTCTTTCTGAAGTATACTTAAAAAGGTAGGCTCTTTCTTTTCATAACACTGATCTACGCGTGACGTACAACAAGTCATTGATTGCAATGTGTTTGCTCCTTAATTGTCATCATTCATGTTTTCGCACCCTTCTGCCGTGTTTGCCCCCTTGTCGCCCTTTTCTGCGTTTTCGCCCACCTGGAAATCAAAATCGCCCCCATGGGAGAGGAGCGATATCGCCCACGTTGAGAACTAATTATACAGGAGGCGAAGTAGGGCATGGGCAGCTGTTGTATTTTGTAGTCATAGAGAGGCACAAGTCAAAGAGTAAATGTATGCAAAAACTTTCCTTTAGTCTTTCTCTTGGTTGGTTTCACTTTCACCTTTCACCTTTCACCTAGACATTGTCCTGCCACTGCAGGATGTAGCCCTCCGACTGTGACTTCCATTCCTTTCTGTCTGGCGTCTTCCTCGTCCAGGTTGTTCCCCCTCTCTTTTTAATATCATCCTGCCATCTTCTTCCTGGTCGTCCTCGTGTTCTCGTGTTCTTTTTTCATGTTTCACTTACGTCACCCAAATGTGCGGTATTTTACACGGCATCTGCGCTGGCCTGTGCACGGCAGCTGAGCAAGTTCACTGGCGAAGATAAGTTTGTTTTTGTTGGCAAGGTGGTTGAGCGTGCACACATGCGAAAACTGGCTATAATCCAAAACTCTTGGGAGGGCGAAACATAATAGGTCTGGAACTTCAGACAAAGGATGAACAAAATATGGAAATTTCAATGGAGCACAAACTGTGTGACGTCAATTGAAACAATCCAGTTGGCGTGGTTTTTCTCACATATACCAGTATTACCAGAGATACTAGAATTGGCAAGATGAGACAGCTCTGCTAGTGCTTTTAGCGTGCACAGATTTCGCACCGCCACCTAACGGCAAACGCGCAGAGGTCATGAAAAGTGCCGTATTTTATAAAGCCAAATAGCAAAGATACTGAACTTTGTTCACTGTTCAACTATCGCTATAGACCTTGATTGACGTCACTTATTGTGGAATTATAACCCCAATCGCTGTGGGAAAACTCTGGGTTTTTGTTGTTGTTTTTTTTTTTTTTGTGGTCGCAGTAGCACTCAAAATTTTCCATCATAAATTTACCATTATATCAAGCATTCTTTTCATACCATGCGCCATGGGCCCCACAGACTAATAAAATACCCAGACTGGATGATCCCATTGTGTGAGGTCACAAAACAGCGAAAGGTCATGAACCATCCGCCACATTAGGTTTAAGCAGAGAGTATAGAGGTATAGAGAGGGTTCACTTCCGCCAAATTGCGAAACTAGGTCGCTGCGGTAAACAAGAAATTGAAGAATTGAAAGAGACCTTCTTCACCAAAGGTAGTGTGCATATCTGTTTAGTGTGGTTTGTTCATATTTTTGGACTGAGTGAAACTATTTAGAGCCGTTTATAAGCTCTTACGCCACGTGGAAATGCACAAACCGGTTTTGTTTACCGCAGCGACCTACTTCCCACTTCATGCTAACAATGGTTTCGCGGCGCCTTCCATGTCTCGCAGTGCAAATTGACCAATAGTGAACCCTCTCTATACATCTATACTCTCTGGTTTAAGGTATCGACCGACGCTTCAGCATAGCTACAATGTTGAATGATACCATTTTGACGCGCCTACTGAACGCGGAAGTTTGGTTCCGCACCAAGAAATTAATACTTGTACAACCAATCTTGACAAATAAAAAGAAATTTCTACTGCAGATAGAACTAGAATCGGAATTTCCCGAGCGGCGGCCATGTTGGTTATACAGTCGTCGCTCGGGAAATTCCGTAAAAAACGACACAGCCCGAAGCTCGTGTTTCCAGTCTGGTTAATTTATTAGTCTGTGATGGGCCCCTTCCCCGATCAGCGCGCGAATTGTGTGCACAGTTTGTTTTAGTGGTGCGACGAAGACAGTGTCTCATCTTATCGTTTGTAATATCTTTATGTATACTGCGTAATGTTTAGCTTAGCGGTTTAAGTCTGCGCTATGTAAAACTTAATGCTTGCAGTCAAACTTCAGTATAAATGGAATTAATACGTTATGAGGTAACACTGGCGTAAAATGCTGCGTCTAAAATTTGTTAGCTTTTATTCAAAAAAGAATTAATAGGTTCAATCGATATTAATTAATGAACGACAAGCATGAACAGTAACCCCTTTTCCTCTCTGAGTGGCATCTATAACATTTTACCAAAAATAGTGGGAAGGTGTTCAAGAATTTTACGACATTCTTGGGTTTCATTACTTGAGAGCTAACTCTGTCTAAAAAAACAAAAGACAGTCAACTGTTTTATTTTTCAAATGTCACACTCGTCAGTCATCAGACAAGTGTTTGAAGGAAAGAGACTGTTGTACTTGTGACATAGAATGCAAATGGCAATACATTCTGCCAATAAGCAATAACCCTGATTTCGGCTGGCCACTCTCGGACAATGCTAGCTCCATTACATATCCGTCTATATCCATCGTCTGACCATCTCGCTGTCATGTACCCGTGTCTCTGGAGTAGGAAATAGCATGGGGTCTTTTATAGGGGATAAGGGAGAAATGCTCGACCGTCTTAGGGAGGTAATGAAATTGTGATTTCCGGGGCAGATGACTGTCATTGTCTTGGTTTATGGGGTTGCCAGACTATCTGACCAACGCAGTGGTGTGCCGGCTGATCCATTTTCTGTCACATTCACGTTCTAAACGGATATTTTCAAGACTTCAACATTCTTGTTTAGAATGAAAAGATAAGGTGGCAATCACTCATGCATTGACTTACTCACTGACTGATTGTCAGACTGGATGACTGACTAAATGGCTGACTGACAGACTGACTGATCGACTGTCATACTGGATGGCTAATCCATACTGATTGATCGACTGGCTGGTTGACTTACTGAATGATGAACTGATCGGCTGATTGATTGATGGATGGGTGGATCCTTGATAACTGATTGTCTGACTGCTTTATGGAATAAGTGATTGACTGACTGACTGATTTACTTGTTCGCCTGCATATTCTTTCCCCCACTTCACTCTAAAACTGCCTCCCCCCTTTTTCCGAAGTTCAGACTGACACTGTCCAGGAATTCGGACGCATGTCCTTTCCGTATCTGTTTACAGAGGAGATTAAAAATATGATATATCGCTTCTCGGAGTTTTACATCCCCACCCCTATGCCGTTACTCCCCACCCCCCCCCCCCCCTTCCTCCCAATCCCACGTACACACACATGGATGCACATACACCCACCCATCCCGGATAGGAAAAATCAAAACAAAAACAAAAATTCACCCGTGGCAGCATAAAATGAGTCGGGAGATAAATTTTGCCCAGGCACAGTCCCACACACGGCAAAGGAATTTAGAAAATATTCCTCACAGTTTGATGCCTCCGGAAGGTGGCAAAGTTACATCTATGCATTTTTCTACAATTCATCTCGCACACGATATAGGGAAGTGGAAATTCAAGCTTCAGTTAGGTTACTAATACTTGCAAACGACCAGCATGTGACAATCCAGTCATACTGATTTGTTTGACTTAGCTCTCTCAAAATGGTGATGTTGACTGTGAAGCATTGCACGGCTGGTGAGCATGGGCACTCTCGAAGATTTTTTTTTTTTTTTTGCACGGCGGCTTGCTTGTTCTCCTAGTCATATTGTGATAGTTATCTTGTCGACGTCCTTCCTCCAAACTCAAACTCAAACTCAGAACGCAAAGGCACTCTTGAGAGAATGAACCATGACCATTCTGTGACGTCAATTGAAACCAAGCAGTTATGCCCTGTAGTCATTAGCTCCGGGAAAAACACAAAGATGTGCGCACAAAGAGCTTTCTTAGACATGCTCTTCCATCCCCCCCCCCTGCTCCTTTTGCCATAAGCTGCTGATTTTGTACTCCATTATTCATCCCCATCTTCTCAGTTTCTTCGGGTCTTTTCCATCACTCAATCCAGGACTGTGTTGGTAGTTTCTCTCTACACAAAAGAGACCCCATTGCAGTTCTGTTCTAGCATTTATGTCTCTGCTAGTCAACCCGACTGAGTGTTCGCCCATCCATCTGTCCATCCGGCCGTAAACCCATCCATCCATTCAGCTACCCATCCATCCATTCATCAATGCATCTTCTCCATCCATCCACTCACTCACCTATCCACCCACTCACCCATCCATCATATCTATCTATCTATCCATTGATCCGTCCGATCACCTACTCATCGATTCCCTGTCCTTTTAGTTGCCTACTCCCCCCCTCCCCCGCGGCACCCCCTCCCGACTCCCTCAGCCTATCAGATGTTGCTCTCAGCCCGTCTTTCAATATGTTTGAAGTCTGCATGGCAATGATTGTATTTGGTTTTCCTCTTCCTTCACCTTTCTTCGTCTCCCTTTTCTCCCTCTGTCTATATCTATCAATAAAAGCCCTATCAGCTTTACCCAGTCTAGGTTTTTCATTTCTCACCACTTCTTCGTCATGTCTTGCCTTTCATAAACCTCATGTCTTTCCTGGCAAATCGACAATTTAACCATTTCATTACCAATAAATCAATGGGCGAATCCAGTATCGCTGTAACCACCTACTGATCCTGCCATGCTTTTGTTTATTTACATTATTCTCAGCTTGATCCTCTTCCTCCCATAACGAGCTGGCGCCAGACAATAGATTCGATTCTCTCTGCCCATTCTCCCGTGACGCAGTCACTGATTACGCCATAGACAGAGAGGTCCAGCAATATCCATCCAATCCACCACATTAAGCTCTTTCGTATGGAAATCTTACACTGATAAAAGGCAGTACATTCATTGCTTGTTCAAACAAATCCTAAGCGAGCGAGACTACACGTATTAAGCAAAGTAAAACAAAGGGACAATTTTAAAAGCTATCGGATTTTACGTGAAACCTTCCACTTTTTTAAATTTAATCAAAACATCGCTTAATGACGGGAAATGGATTTCAACAAAAGCTGCTGTTGTGTTAATCAGGGTGGAGAGTGAGAATACTTTTTGACAATAGTTGCCACTGGAATGCATTACGATAAATTGTATATCTGGAGACGTGTGGATCACCATGTATTGCATAGCCGCCATATTGGGATGTGTGTGCACAAGGGTTCAACTGAAGTTCCATCTTTGAAAAATTATCTAGTCTTTCCCTCGGGAGAAAATTTGTTCCAAATAAAAGGAAACTGGTCTTGATACTGCGCGTTCTTAGTTCTTGCTTGTTCTTTCTCCATTTTCTGAGAAAAACTGGCGATTGTTTCATATGTGGAAGAGACATAACAAAATGAACAATTGGACACTTGTTTAAATTGGGTTGTGGCACTTATTAAGCTGTTTTACAGTTTCGATTTATTCTAACTCGCAAACGTGCGACGTCGAATTTCGCAGTTGTGCAAAAAGTGGAGTTGGAACCAACAAGAACTAATTTCGCTGCTCGTTACTCTTTCATGGCCAAAGCAACCACGGTGCCTAAAATGGCAAATTTCGATGTTCCGGTGTTATCATTTAATTTTTAGCCTATAAATTAGAACACTCGCAAATTTCTGAGACGAGAATACAAGTTTACGTGTCTTTCCTGAATCCTGCATAGCAAAATTTCCCATATATATATATGTGTAAATATACATATCAGGATTCCATTTCCTATCGACAGGATGTAGCAATTTTCACTCATGGACTACGAATTTTCATGTAGAATGAATTTAGGCGCGCGGCTGCCGGTTTTGACGGGCCAACTAATTGAATAGTGACGTCACGATATTTCGTTTCATTGAGATCCTGTGAGTTGGCCGATACTCGTGTAATCCCCATCTCATTGAAATTCAATGTCGTGACGTCACTATCCAACTACTAGTTGGTCGATCAAACAGGCTGGTGTGCGTCTAGACTTATTCAGTGGAAGTTTTTCTTGATGTGATACGGAACATGATACATAACTGAAACCATTGGAGTTGTGTTGGCTTAAACACTTCTTTTTTGAACGATGAAATGCAATTTTCGAACATTGTTTACAGAGTAAAGATTCCCTTTGCTTACAGAGTGTGAATTCTTTTCAGTTAGGCTGATGCAATTCATGAACGTCAACAGAAAGGGATTGACCAGATAAATAACTGGGAAATTGCAGAGCTCTCTGTAAAACCTGGCTCGCTGAGCGGCGCCCTTCGAAGGAGAGTTCCTGATATTTTCTGTATAATGTTACATTAGCCAGATTTCTGACGCATTTTGGTAAAAAGAATTATTTTCTCCTTTTGCCAGGTAGTCTGCATTCCCAGATGTAAAAGCTTGGGGGGTTGGGGGGGGGGGTTGGTAGGGGGGGGTGTAACAATGTAGGATAGAATTTTCTGGATATCTGATAGCAAGGCGTTTAAGTTAAACATGGAAGGCCGTCTATAATTCCTCCTGTCATGATGTAGGCAGCAGGAATAGTTTGGAAGAACACTTTTTTTGTGTATGTGTATATTTCTTTGATCCCATTTAGGAAGTTTGCCTTAGTGTCATGGCAGCCCAGTTATAACTGGAGCAGACACGTCGTCGCCACAGAACAGCGCCGGTAGGAAAGAACGAGGAGTGTTATATTGTTAATGTTATGTAGAAAAGACGGACAAAAGCCTCCCCCCCCCCCCCGCCCCCCCCCCCGACGCCACTCGGACATATGGACAGCTAGATATGTCATTAGAAAGAATTAATTAATAAATCCTATGAAAAATTAGTGAGTTATTGAATTGACAGGCAGACAGACAGACAGAAAGACAGACAGACAGATGGATAGATAGATAGATAGATAGATAGATAGATAGATAGATAGATAGATAGATAGATAGATAGATAGATAGATAGATAGATAGATAGATAGATAGATAGATAGATAGATAGATAGATAAACAAACAGATAGATAGATAGATAGATAGATAGATAGATAGATAGATAGATAGATAGATAGATAGATAGATAGACAGACAGACAGACAGACAGACAGACAGACAGACAGACAGACAGACAGACAGACAGACAGACTGATAGATAGATAGATAGATAGATAGATAGATAGATAGATAGATAGATAGATAGATAGATAGATAGATAGACCACATTCAGTGAGCAAAATAGCAGTTTAAGAAAAACAACCATAAACACAGAAAGATTTTCTATTGTACTCAGCCAAACATCCACAGACCTCCCATCACTACTCAACCCCACACCAATGCCATCGACCTCACCAATATCTTACACCACCACAGACCAGTGTAAAGTGAAGAAACGCTTTGAAATGTTAGACTTGCTTTTACTGTTCACTCCTTTTCTTCCTACTAGAGACCGACCCACTTTCTTTCCAGCATGTCTGTTTATTAAGCAGGCTAGGGTCGTGCATTAGTGAGCAATTGCCCGAGATTGGCTTCTGCTGTTGAGCTCATTAGCCTCTGCCCCCCTCAGGCTAGGGAGGGCCTTTGTAGAGAGAGAGAACGTTCGAGAACTATACCACTGGTGGCATGTGTGAGCCAAGGGTGAATGATCATTCTAGCTAGGTCTGGACTTTTTTTTTTTCTCTTTTCGCTCTCCACGAGAGCTCAAGGGTTATTGCATGGTCTATATATCATCTTTCAGAGTAGTGAATTTGATATAACATAGCAACTGAAGAGGTTAGTTCTATGTCACGCCTAAGTGCACCAAGACTCCAAAATGAACTGTATAGTTTGGCATAAAAATCAGCAAGTATACTGTCTCCGGTGCAAAGCACAATAACCCAGGACTTTCGTTAATAATACTAGCCAACCGGTGCAAGATGTAAATATTGCAAATTGCCCCACCCTATGGCCTATCTAGAGCTGGGTCACATTAATGACGGCACTTGGATTCGGTACTAAGGCTTAGAGAACTTATTATTATACCATAATTCCTTGCACAATACACAAATGTGATAAAGTTGATTTTCGATCACAAATAAAATTTAATGGTCTTGTCCACAGCATCCGCTCTGCTCCGCTTTTTTACGGAAAATTTATGATAAAATAAAACACATTTTGCCTGTGTATACCTGTCCACAGCATCCGTTCCGCACCGCTCCTCACCGCTATAGAGACAAAGAGTGTTTTATTTTTCATACATCATTTTTCCGTGAAATAGCCGAGCGGAGTGGATGTTGTGGACAAGATCACTAAAATAAAATTCCAATAAAACTTTTCGATTTCATCCGAGGAAATTGTGTCTCTTATTTTGCGGTGAAAAAAAAATTGTAGACGAAATAATGTTACAGACTGAATTTTGTCCAAAATGGATGTGTCCACTTAATTTGTGGTCAGGTGTAGTACACACAAGTTTTATAGTTTGGAAGCATATGGTCAGATAAGTTTAGGTACTTACGTGTTCACGTTCTAGTTATATTATAGTATGACCAGGCGCCTTGAAAGAGCTGAAGATTTCAGAGTCATGAAGAATACTTTTTCCTTAACAATAACATCATTCTCAGTTTTAGCGTTTTGTGGCTTGGGCACAGTACAGGACTATATCTTTCATATGATGGATGGAAATTATGTTTTAGCTGAGGTCTTCAGCACATACCACAAAGCTGGTGACCCTCTGTTCTTGATTCTTCCTATTTCGTGTTTGATGTTTGATTTGGAAAACAAGGTTTTCCCTTTAACGTGTCAACCAATAACATAACCCCTCCCCCCCCCCCCTCCCCCACCCCCCACCCCCAAAATTCAAAGTTTCCGCCAGAAACAGCAAATTGCTACCAAACCGGACTCCTCCCTGTCCTTCAGTCTTGCCATTGAAATAATCCTCAAACCGGTCGAGAAACACAGATCGTCCATCCAATCAGCTGTCCTTCACTGAAAGCTCCGATAACTAATCCAATTGCCTGTCTTACACGGGATAAAAGATTCCATTAGAAAATAACAAAAAAAAGAAAGACGTGGACAAATAGGAGGACACAAGAAATTGTGTAAAGGATGCAGATCGTAGACTTCTGGCGACATTTACAAATGCACTCAATTCTGAGAGATCAATAAACCACAGACAAGAATAAAGATTATTCACTGATGGATGTCATGTTCTCACTTTGAGAATCCCCCCAATTATTGTACGCTTTTCATACGCAGGGGGACAGCCCCCGTCCCGGGCGCACGCGCCTTCCGAGCATACATACATACTTTAGGAAAGACGACTTATATAAGAGAAAAAATCGAGACATAAGCCCGACGTACATGAGCGGAGTTTGATCGGTTGTCTGACTGGATGGTGACGTCACGACATTGTTTCAGTGAGAACAAAGTGTGCGTCTGGTGCCCAAGGCATCACTGAACATCTATGTCGTGACGTCACTGTCAAGCAAGTGGACCTACCAAAATGGATAAATTCACGCCGAGGCTTACTGCCCAGAGACATGTGAGCACCAACTTGTGATACCGTTTGATCACAGAGGGTGGCAACTGGCTATCATCGTGTTGCGATCCTACTGACTGCTGTGTAGTCATGTAAGTGGTAATCGGCTTTCAAATGAGCCAGCACCACAGCATTCAATTCAGGTTGTTGTTAAAACAGAATTTGAGCAGAAACTCGGCCGGATTGAAAATTAGGAAAATTGTTCTTTTTCATTAAGTTTAATCATTTAATACAGCTTCGTTCGAAAATAAGTTTATGTCTCTCCACAACGTCCGCCCCTCACCCCCTCCCCCTCCAAGAAAAACAAAAACCAACGATGTTCCTTTCATTTTTCAGGGGAATTGGATTTTTCAAGTTCGGGCAATTGAACGCGAATCAGCACCGCCGGTAGGTTGATCATGTTTATCTGTGAAAAAAAAAAAAATCTGACGAAATGGCCAGTTTGCAAAAATGTAGCGCTTTTTTTTTTTCTGGAATGTGGGGAATATTTTGGTCAAGTGATTAGTAGCAAATTTGTAAAATATTGTTCAGTCTGTGTTCCGTAACTTTCTGCTCGTGCACGGCGTTAGAGAGCGTTACTGAAGTGACCTAATACAGTAATTATTGTACGCGTTTTCGCGAGAGCACGCAGTTCCCTCTGCATCCTTGTTACATGATTGATAAATATATACATTACAGGACTTATTGAGCGTTATGACGTGCAGACAGGTCAACAATGCTCTCGTCTCTACTTCTTCTCTCCCTCTTGGAGTTAAGGTTTCATTTAGATGTCTGAGGGCAGTGAGCTTACAAGGTGAGGCCTGGCAATAGTTTGGTGGGACGTGAGACCTCAGAATGGGGGGGGGGGGGGGGGGAGAATAGTTTTAAAATCTTTTCGTATATTATTATGCTATATATTAACTTTGTCCGATCATGGTGGAGGGGGGGGGGGCACGTTTTTGGGTTTTTTTTGTTTTTTTTTATTGAAGTGGGTCTTGGGATATTTGACAACAAACAAACAACGAAGGAAATCTTCTTCTTGGGGTCAAAGAGGTTGAGGGTGAGGACGGGATGCCTCGGTTTCAGGTGTATGCGCAAGTCAACCCTGGTGTATTGTTGTGAGTAGTACGTGGAACTTGGTTGGCGGTTAGCGTGAGATGTATACAGTCGGAACCGTTCATTTACTGAAGAGTGTGTTTTGTTTCTGCAGCTGCTCATTGTTTCAAGAGATTATGTCCCTATTTGATTATGGTGAAAAATATCACAGCTACGCCCATATATTTGGAGATCGATGGATACGTAATTAATTGCCGCCATGCATTTATTTCTGTTACAACTAGTGGCTGTGTGAAAACGGGCCATCCCAATAATAAACTGGTCATTTTTTAAGTACATTAGAGTTGAATTCAGTTTTCTATATTTTAATTGCTTTGTGACGCCTTGTCTTCATCACTGCTTCATGAAACTTGTAAGGGGAGAAGGGCGGTGGATGCGAGTCGAATTTCTTGTGTAATGCTAGGTCCTTGGCGCATTGAGACAAAACTGTTCTGCCTCGGTTTTATGGACTATAGGGTTAAATAGCTCCTTGCACACTAATGAAATTGAAACATCGGGTAATTAGTTCAAAGCAAATTCGCAGAGTCAAAACCGACGCAAGACAGCCACGACTCAATGCACCATTGGCGTGTGTGAATATTTTGCGTAGAAACTGAGAATTACACTGTGATATGTGGGACGGCTAATTGTAGTACTCTCACATTTCCTGGACATGTTGAAGTGTCACTGCGACACATCTAAGCTCTGTCTCACTCTGTGTGTGTCTCCCTGACAGAACGATTAGCTGACTGAGTGAAGGACACACTTTACGATGTACTTGCAGGACTCGATGGAACATATACTTAACGAAGTGAGCACATGCAGTTCCCTGTGTGTTAACACATCCCTCAAACATGTGATTCAACGTAACCACTTCCTGCCAGTCTGCGCACCTTTTCTGGGACATATGAAATTGAAAAGGTAAGAAACAAGTGTTTGTATGGGGTTTTGTGGTTGATGTTAGTTTTGTGTGTGTGTTTTTGTGATATGCCATGTCATCAAGTACTTATTTCTGCTTAATTGTGGGGGGAAATAATAAATAAAGTTACGAAAATACTTGGTTTTTGACGACACATTAGATATAAATTTACACCAAGTTTATGCTTTTCTGCTATGCCCCGCCATCCTTTTCTCCTCACTGGGACACCATGTTGGTCAAAGAATTCATAAATTAAGCAGCCAGGAATTTGAGAAACAGTCTCGGATGTAGTAATTACTTCTCGCTTTAATGTCCAAATGACGCTTACCTTCATCTTTGGTGTTGAAAGAATCGTGTCAAGTTAATCCTACCGTTGCAACACCTTAATGTCTAAATTATGTTCGGTTTCGCTGTCGATGTTACAAAGTTCCATAATGTCTACACCCCCATTATCTGCGACTGTATAATGTTTAATGAATGCGCGCTTTCACTAAATTGTTTCTAATACTGGCTGGTGAAGCTACATTTAAGATCAGCAGATTTTGAAGGTAAATACGTAGAACTCACCGTCTTGTGTACGTGCACGCAGAGCTCTGTCTGCCATGGTTCTGTTCTATACATCCATTCATCAACCCGACCTGTCTAGGTGCCAATTTCCCTATCTATCTATTCAACACATCTGTCTATCTATTCCACACATCTATCTATCTATTCCACACATCAATCTACCTATTCCACAGATCAATCTATCTCTTCCACATATCAATCTACCTATTCCACACATTCATCTATCTATTCCACACATCTGTCTATCCATTCCACAGATTGATGTACCTATCGCACACATAAATCTGTCATTCTATTCCACACATTAATATAATTATCTATTCCACACATCGATATATCCACTCACCCACTCTCCCATCCAGCCATCCATTCATCTGACCATCCCTCCATCCATCCCACACACATGCATTATATCCACCCATCCATTGATTCACCCATCCATTCATCAATCCACCAACCTACCTATCATCCACCCATCTATCCATCCATCATCAGTCCGTCCATCTATCCGTCCCCAAGTCATCCATCCTTCCATCTATCCATCCAATATAATATCTTTCCTTCCATTTATTCATCCATGCATCCATCCATCCATCCGCCTGTATGCTATGCTAGCTGTCCCTCTGTCCATCTGTCCGGGCGCTATAACTTACACAACTGGACAGTAAAGCTCGGACACATACACACAATGTGTCCTATTTACTCCGCATCTCTTGAGACAGACTCGAAGCACGAACAGATTCTTTAAGGCAGTCTCATCAATATACATACAACTTGTAGAAATCTCCAGCTTCTCAATAATCGAATCTATGTTAGTCAGTCAATGCAGCATACAACCATACAACTGCCAGTCCACAGCTTTGTAGTCTAGTCTTCTTTTCATCACATTACAAAGGAAGTCAGGCCTACAATGGAATCATGAAAGACTTTTTAACCACTGAGCCTTAAATTCTACAAATTATCATTATTACGCATAGAAATCCGTAAAGGTGTACGTTGGCATATTCTAAAAGGTCTTGGAATTCGCTACATTTTTAATACTTTCGTTGATTTTGAGCCACAATTGAGTTGAACCAGAGTATATGTATACATATAGAGAGGGTTCACTATTGGTCGATTTGCACTGCGAGACACGGGAGGCTCTGCGAAACCACTGTCACCATGGAGCGGAAAGTAGGTCGCTGCGGTAAACAATATCCGTTTGTGCATTTCCACGGAGCGTAGGAGCTCACAAACGGTTGTAAATAGTTCAATCAGCCCAAAAATATGAACAAACCACAGTTAATAGATATGCACACTATCTTTGGTGAAGAAGATCTCTTTCAATTCTTCAATTTCTTGTTTACCGCCGCGACCTAGTTTCGCGATTTGGCGGAAGTGAACCCTCTATATACAGCTATACTCTCTGGTTGAACAGAAGAAAGTGTTCCGATATGTTGAGACGGATAAAAAAAAAGACGCATTTTCTTCGAGTAGAATTAAAAAGTGTGACAAGAAATTTCGTTCTGCGCCTCAATTCACACATTGGTACTGGAAATTCAACTTTAAAAATCACATCTGTATATTCCCTGAATCAGCAGCGTAACTTGTTCCTCTAACACACAAAAAATCTCAGTACCTTCTCCCTACCCCAACTTCTTTTTTTCACAAATCGTCGGAATCTCAGCTTTTGTCAGCTTTTCCATATCAAGGCTTCCCGGGCCCCCAACTGCTCTAAAGATCTAATCTCTTTTTGTTCCCGCCTGGGCCCCTCGGGGCTGTGGAGGTTCAGGATAAGGACGAAGACAGCCTTGCCCTTAACCCCGTCTCCCACCCCACTACCCCCCTCCCCTCCCACGCCGGTAGTGTACCCTACGAAGGAGCAATGAGTCGTGGGTTGATGAAGCTCACCCGAGCAGGCATTGGGGTGACTGGGGCCGTGACATGTGGGGAGTGAGCAGTCGTGATTAGCCCTGGTCAATCGGCCGCTTTTTATTGACATGCGGGTGTCATCAGGGAGTCATGATGGAAGGGATAATGAAGGTGAGGGAAGGGGTGGGTGGAGGTGCGAGTGCGAGATCTGATTGACAGGGGAGCAATACTCGTTCTTTGCCTGTTTCCATTGAAATCTTATTTGGTAGAATACGGTGTAAATGGGCTGGTATTATAGATAGACAGATAGATAGATAGATAGATAGATAGATAGATAGATAGATAGATAGATAGATAGATAGATAGATAGATAGATAGATAGATAGATAGATAGATAGATAGATAGATAGATAGATAGATAGATGAAAGGATGGAACGATATATGAATAGATGGATGGCTTAGTCGATAGGCAGATGTATGGATGGATATGCGGTTGGTTTGATGGGTAGATGGATGGATGGATGGATGGATGGATGGATGGATGGATGGATGGATGGATGGATGGATGGGAAGATGGATAGATGGATGGCCGGATTGATGGATCAATGGGTGGATTGGTGGATGGATGTTGGACGAATAGATTGATGGATGGATGGATGGATGAGCAGATGGATGGGTGGATGGATGGATGGGCGGATGGACAGATCAATCGGTGGACAGATTCGTCGATAGGAGAAAAAGTAAATGAATAGTTAATAGACAGATAAACAGGCAGGCACACAGAGAGGCAGACAGATTGACAGACACACACACACAGATAGATAGATAGATAGGTAGATAGATAGATAGATAGATAGATAGATAGATAGATAGATAGATAGATAGATAGATAGATAGATAGATAGATAGATAGATAGATAGATAAATAGATAGATAGATAGATAGATAGATAGATAGATAGATAGATAGATAGATAGATAGATAGATAGACAGATAGATAGATAGACAGATAGATAGATAGATAGATAGATAGATAGATAGATAGATAGATAGATAGATAGATAGATAGATAGATAGATAGATAGATAGACAGATAGATAGATAGACAGATAGACAGACAGATAGATAGATAGACAGATAGACAGATAGATAGATAGATAGATAGACAGATAGATAGATAGATAGATAGATAGATAGATAGATAGATAGATAGATAGATAGATAGATAGATAGATAGATAGATAGATAGATAGATAGATAGATAGATACATACATACATACATACATATCAATATCTTTATTTCTCTATAATACAATACAAGTAATGTAACATCATAGAAAAATGATGATGAGAAATACATCAAAATGGATGGTAGCATGCTGGATGCAGGTAAACAGGAAACAAGACTCATGAAGAATATTGAAATAATGATATAAAAGGGTAATGACACAGTACATAGATTATAGAGGATGGGATTTACAACGGCGTTTCCAAATGTGATGGGATGAGAATATTGCACTATTGCTTAAGTATTTGCAGAGACCCCGGATTTCATATTTTCTGATATTTAGTTGGAACAATCCTTTAGAAAATTTTTTATGAATGTGGCCCAGACTGCCAACAATCAAAACAATTACACGGGTGTTAAATCCCATTTTGTTTATCTCCATACTGAGGGGGAAATATTTATTAAATTTATTTTGGTAGCAGTTTTCAATATGGGCATCAAAACAGACTGCAACCTCTACAAGCCATACTCTTTTGTGTTCACGATCAATAATTGTAATATCAGGCCTGTTGGCAGTGGTGTCCAAATTTTCCTGGGTGTTATCAAAATGAGCTGGCCTTAAAGGTGTGTCTTTTTTCAATGAGACATGCGTGTTCCTTTTGTACACATCACTTACTTTCTCAAAGATCTTATTGACAACTTTGTTGTGTCTTTGCTGGTAAAGCGGCTTCAGTTTTTTACATCCATTCAAAACATGGGATACTGTCTCAGCATAGAAATTACAAAGTTTACATGTTTTTGAATAACTGTTTGGATAGTATGTGTGCAAAAGACTCTCACATTCAAGCACTTGCATCCTCCCTTTCACACAAAACGTTCGTACTTTATCACTTATTTTGTGGTTGGTTAAAAAGTTACAAGATACAGTGTAATCAATGTTGTTCCCATTTTCTCTAATTATTCTTCCTTGTGATTTCAAACTTTTCAGTTCTTCAACAACATTATTTAGTTTCACATTTTTATAACATTTTTGAAATTTCACATGATCATGAAGAGAAAAATGAACATCATCATCAACCTCGACATTGTATTTAAAGATATTGTTAGATTCCTGTAGTTCAATTTTTTCTCTGGCACACACCTCCTGGAGGTTGACCCAATTTGATTTTGACCAGTTGACCTTGCTTTTCTTATTAAGTTGACCATTTTCTTTTAGTTCATATCCTGCGAAATTTATATTTTCTCCATCACTCTCTACTTTTCACACTTTTCTTTTAGTCATATGCAAATCAAGTGACTGGGTCGCAGCATTTTTGACTAAAACATCATCATTATTCAACATTTCTAGGTGAAAAGCAAGGTGTTTAGCGTGGTATAAAATGGCAGGATTAGGAACTCCGAGACCCATACATACATACATACATACATACATAAATACATATATATAAAATGTTTTTCCTTCCATTAGATACATGTCAACAATATCTATATTGGAGCAACAATACATCGCACTGTATAGAAGTGGAAATACTTGCCATAGTCCCTTTCCTTCCTGTCCCCCCCCCCCCCTTCCCAAATCTGCTTTTCTGGTGAATATTAAAGTTAGTAATGCAGTGACGCTGACTTTTTTTTTTTTTTTTTGAATATTAATACAATGAAAAGCGGTTAACTATTATAGACAGTTGCTTTTTTTTTTTTTTTTTTGAGCCGTGATGGAATAAACTTTGGCATCTTCGATGACTGTTGATATCTCTTCATCTATGTGAAGTGCAAAGGCATAGATCTATTTGTTCTTTCTTTCATGTAGCTTTAGGGTCGTCCTCCTGGCACACATTTCGTTCAAATGTACCGGTACCCATGTTGTTCTCATCCAGTTTACCTTAGAATCTTTCATGTTTATGCCTTTTTCATTTGTTTTATATCCAGCGAATGATGTTCCATCAGTGGTCTTTGCAACCTTGCGTTTGTCCGTGTGCAACTTTAGTGATGTTCTCGCTGTTTCTCTAAGCCGTGGTGCTTTGCATAATACATTATGCGCGGACTTACATACATACATACGTACATACATGGTACATTTTGAAAATATTTGTATAGCACATAATTATGTAGACAAGCAGATTGTCAAAAATAGGCATAGCACACAGTCATTTGTCCAGGACACAGACATAACACACCCCAAATAGTGCTGTTTATGACACACACACAAACAAAAACAACAGCATAGTAATTACTGAACATGACAAAGGCAATTATCCATCAACAACCACACAGGTCAGACCGAAGGATAACAGTGCAAACATCATGCCTTGTAGATCTAGTCCAGGTCACGCGATCTTTGACTACAACGCACACACCAGATCTGGTGAAGGACCGTGACCTACTTCAGGATAATTATATAAACAGGCAGTGTCTTTGACCTTCAGTAACGTGTTTTGGGTTGTTGTTTTTTATTTAGAAAACCCTCAACTCTACTGTGGATGGTCCATATTGATCTGTTGACATTCTATTGTTTCAATTTTAAAACGGGACTTTGGGCGTTGGTGGTTTGGGGCTGGGATGGGCGGGGGATAGAGGACCAGGATGGAGGGGGAGGGGAGGGGGATAGAAGACCAGGGAGTAGTATCATAGTAGCTATATTTAACTTTCCCAAATCCTGTTTCGACCAGAGCCGTCCTAACGCATGGGCATGTCCAGGGGCCCCCAAGGGTTGGGGGGGGGGCATGCATGCAGCGATATACGAAGGGGGGTGTAGGGGGCAGGCCCCAGCTCATTGCTTGGTCCAGGGGCCCAAAATGATGATAAGGCGGCACTGATTTTTCAACCCTTATTCATGAGATCCTGGGGTGAAATGTACCCCACTCATTTTCTTAGGTAGAAAATGAGGAACTTCCTGTTTGGGACTTCTTGATAATTCTTATCACTTTACCTTATTTTTAGCCTCTCGTGACGTAAAAAAATGAGTAATATCCCATATCTACATGCACTCTGAGATAAGACCAAGTGCTTTAATCTATTCCAGTCTGTATTTGTTTTGTTGTTGTTTTTTTTGTTATTTTCCTCTCCAAGACTAACAATAGTAATATTTATAGGTATTTTCGATACAGAGTTCTTAAAATACTGCTGAGCTAAATTATTTTCTGACCTTGCCAAATCAGTTGCCAGTGTTTGTGTGATAAGGTCCTTGTAGCCCGATGTAAACAGCTCTTATCTCAACTTCCTTGAACAGACATTTTCAGGTAGAATGTTGTTACACGTACGTACGTCCTCCAAGTTTTTTGTTGCCCTAGGGGTGCGTATTTTAGTCTTTTATGTCTCCACCCACCCATCCATCTACCCACCCACCCATGCATCCATTCATCCTCCCACCCATCCACCCCAATACGAAATCAGTTCTGATGGTTCATTATAATATTACAAACAGTATAATGTAAGAATAAAAACATAATGACTCTATCGATCTCGACACGTAACCCCTAACGCAAGCTCACACACACACACGCGCGCTCTCACACATGTACGAACACAGGCAAGCGAGCGCGCACACACACACACACACACACACACCCTTGTCCATTTCCTGTACACATCATTAGCACACGTGGCCACGTTGATACAACTACGTGGATGGACAAGACGCAGTTGATTCCGAATTGGTGTCTTATCCAACTCTGACTAAGCGAAGTACAGCTTTAAATAGAAACCTCAGCTTTATTTTGAGAAAGGATAGGGCAATTTTTACCTTCAGAAATGACCCATACTTGATATATCATTTTTACAAGAAAATTACTGAAGCAACGGTAGTTTTTGTGTGTTTTTTTCTATTTTTGGGTCCATTCGATCTGAGACCCAGTATAATTATTGTTTACAATAAGGTTGCAATGGGGATATTTTTAGGGTGATTGATAAAAGGGGAAATGCCGTTGTGTGGCTTGGAATCATACGAGAATCATCCCATACCTTGTCTCGCGTGTTACTGCATCAGCATGCCGTGAGCCAGCACCCAGACAGACTGATGCCAAGTGGCCACCGCAAGGGAAAACACACTGAACATTGGGAATCCCCGTTCATTACAAATCGTGGACATAATTATTCTCGCTTTTCGTTGCTTCCCGGATAAAACACCTATAGAATTGTAGAGCGATGTTAAAGAGAGACAGCCAGAGAATTGATTTTGTTTTTCACAATTCCAGCAAAGAAACAGTGCCATTTTATTTTATATTATTTGGTTTTTCTGTAAGTTCGTTGGGGTTTTGTTTGATGTTGTTGTTGTTGTTGTTTTTGTTGCATGCATGTTTTCGAATATAGCATACTTCAGGCGATATTCATGTATCTTGGTTAACAATAGCTGTAGGCAGTGCCGTAGCTTGTGCGGGGCCTCAGGTCGGGCACCCCGGGGAACAAAATTGTTAGGGGGCACAGAATTTCAAACCCATGACTGTTTCAACTGCCAGTTGTGTAAGAAATTTCTCAAAACCTTAAATTAATCACAACCTATCACAGATCTACAATGAGCCAAGAAAGACTAAGTCAAGTAGCAGTTCTGTCAGTTGAGAGAGATTTCAATGTAGCGTTTAATACGGGTTATTATTATTATTGTCACAAATCCCAGACTGGGAAATGTAATAATTATGACAGGACAACAATCACGAACGAACAAGTATAACACTTAACAGAACAACCAAACAGACTCACACATTTATTATACATAAAAATAAGATATACGTGCATTAAGTTATTCAATTCAACTACCATCCAATGGTCAGCATTCCCGACATTCATTCCTCTACGGGTCCACAACCCGATAATACTTTCTAAAATATGCTCTGGCCTCAGCCTCACATCTATATATATATTACTTGCTGGCCTCTCTTATTGGCTCCTGCTCAACCTAATCTCCGTATCTCAATCTCCCCTCGAGGTCTTAATAGCACATTAATATTTCAATAGCACATTATATTCTCAATGGCACATTAACATCTTAATAGCACCTCCCTGTCTGTGGCCAGACTGCCACGACTCATGTGCTCCCGCTGTCCTGCGCGACAGCTTCACTCAGGCAGGCCTGTGGGTAGCCTTCTGCCCAACCCCGGCACAAGTCCGCTCACCGCGGGTGGCTTCTCTGCCCGACCCCGGCACCTATAAGAATAACATTACATTCTATAACACCATACAATTACTATCCACTTCACCACTCATTACGAACTATCAAGCGTACACACAATAGTCCACCTTCCACTCACCACACCTCTTACGGTAACACACCTCTACCGTACCACACAACACTCAGACTCGCTACGAATCCATGATCCGAACTTACATCTATCGCTCATTGCGCACCTCTCTATACACAGTAATCAATGACTTTCACATTCCTCACATATAACTTATTTACATCATGGTCATAGGAGAATATAGTACATCAATCATCATAATTATCAATCATAGTTCAACCTACCAGTCATCACTGGAAAACACACAATCTCCAGACTGCTTTCCCACGTCTGTCCCCTTGGACCTCTTGACTTGCAGTGACTTTTCACTACACAAGATTTACCTCATCGCCTTCACTTTACTCACGTCTTGCACGCTTCCACGTTAACTAACAGAAGTCAATATAGGTGAGCAGCCTCACTATCCAGTGAGTCAATCCTACACTTCCACGCCCCCGTAATCCTTGAATCTCGCTCACTCCACTCGTGACAATTATTATATACACTGTTTTTGAAAATTTTGCACAAAATATAACCAGGCGATTTGAAATAAATTTGAGTATACAGTGTACTAGCATTAAATGTATTTTACTTTATTTACATCAGTAATTCCTCAAAACGCTTTGCCTTGCCTTGTCTTGCTTTGCCACCCACGCCAGGCCACTGACTCTAGGTCGGCCATAATGATTAGAACATGAAGAATGTGTTTGCATTTTTGCCCCGGGGGGATTCCCCGATAGGTTGACCAGTAGCCAGGCTGTGCTGAGCTGTGGCTAGCTGACTGAAGAAGTTAGTGACCTGTGAACTCAATGCCGGGGCAGAAACGTATGACCTCAGATGTGTGACCTTTTCAATCGTACGATTGTGTTAGCTGCCGGGCTAGGTCAGCTGGGGGAGGAGGGAGACTGATAGACCAGCTGGTGTGGGTCTGGGGGTGGCTCCCCCCCCCCCCATCCTCCTCCTTGAGGCAAAAGGGAGGGGAGCGGTAAAGAATACTGATATCGTAAAAGAAAATCAGAAGGGACTCTTTAATACAAAATTTTACTATTTTAATGAAAAATTCATAAAAGATCAATACACATGAAGTATCGATAAATAAATGTTTTAGCGTTAATCACAAATAAAACAGAGGCCTACATTTCCTATCTGGCTTGGGCCTAATACCAGATTTACATGGGCTTATTGGTTGCCTAGTAGTGTTACTGATGTAATAATCTCTCCGGAAGATTAGATGGAGAATGAGGAATGTAGAAGATGGATCAAAGAGGGAGAAGACGATCAGAAGACACAATTGAATAAACACATAAGGGATAAATAGATGAGTAGAGATAAGAGAAGAATAAAGGTAAAGAGAAGAAGGGGAGAAAATAGATATAATGAAGTGGAATTCGTGTATTAAGTGGAAGAAATGATTATAATTTCTATTTTCACGAAGAATGAGATAATCGCCTCTTGCTCTGAACCGATTGATAGAACTAGAAAGAGCACTGAGATAGAGAGAAAGAAAAGCCAGAGGAAGAGATGCATAAGAAGAGGAAAACGAACAGAGAGAAAAGGAAGTTTTTGGGAAAAAGAAACTTAAGAGGGCACGATTCACATAAACATTTCATGGCAAGGAAAAATCTTCCATTACGAATCCACAGAGAGAATTTCCCATTAGCAGGCTCTGATATACGCCGTGTGGTGTGACACTGACGTGGGTGTGTGTCACTGACGTCCTAGTGGACACTTCTTGCTTGTCATGACTGTGCAAAAGCGAGTGTTATTATTAGATTGATGCAACTTTAGTTTTTTTAAATCACAGGGTTGGGGTGTGCTTTTGTTGTTGTTGTTGTTTGGTTGTTGTTTTTTTGGAGGGGGGGGGGTTACTCTTGTCAGGGCTGTTGATGAAATAATGAAATATTATACAAACCATAGAAACTATGTGGGGTCGCAGCAAGCCTTGAAGCACAGACATAATGTGGCAAGAAGAAAACATTGGTTTATGCTACATACAACATTTATTTTTTGCCACATTTTTTGTTCTTAAGGCCAACATCTTTAGTCACGGGCGAGTGTTATAAATAGATTGGTGCAACTTTAGTTTTATATATCACTGGGGTATGGGGAGGTGAGGCGAGGGTGTCCCACTTATCAGGGCCAATAGCTTTAGGCTGAGACCCACGGGGAAGAAAGGTCTTTACTATGTTTTTGATATGCTTGGCTGGCGGACCTTGATATTTACTTTTGAATTTCCGTGTCACTTATTTTTGTTTCTTTCACATCTCTCGGGGGGGGGGGGGGACTGGTAAGTAACAGCCACCGGCCAGGGGAGAAATTAATGTAGGCCTCCAGCCCGAACTGTTCTCATTAAGTATCTTGAAATGAGAGTGCGAAATACATCAGTTTTATTTATCCATATTTTATCCGGCATTAATCTTGAGTATTAAAGTCTTGCCTTAACCCCCCCCCCCCCCTTCTATTCATTCTCTTTACAACAGCGATGTTCTTTACAAAAGCTCCCACCCCCTTCTTTGCCTCTACCAGGGGGAATAGCCCCCCTCCTCCTAGAAATCGTATGCTCCTGTTCAAACTAAGCCCAAACATTTCAATTAGAGTCAAAATGTGGCAAAAAGAAAAAGCTGTATGTAGCAAACGCCTCGTGTATGAAACAATACAGAAACAATAAAATACAGTAAAAAAAAAAAAGAAAAAAAAAGAACCATAAAACGCAACGGAAACGGAAAGATTGGACTAGATCTCAGACAAATACCTTGCTGGGAGCCCACAGATTTTCTGTTTGTTTTTAGTTGTCATAAGCTTATTATTATTTTGTCAAACATTTCCGGACCTTATATTTTGTTTGTTCCAACTCCACTTTTTGCACTGCTGAGAAATTCGACATGTAAAGTTCGCGGCCTTAGTGTTTTGATAAGGAGTTAGAGTACATTGGAATTGTGAAACAGCTCGATAAGTGCCACAATGCATTTTAAACAAGTGTCAAAGTGTGCATGATATGTTATACCTCTTCTACATACTAAAAGGTCTCCAGTTTTGTCAGAAAATGCAGATAGAACGAACAAAAATAAGCATAATATGTTATACCTCTTCCACATCCTAAAAGGCCTCCAGTTTTGTCAGAAAATGCAGATAGAACGAACAAAAATAAGCATAATATGTTATACCTCTTCCACATCCTAAAAGGCCTCCAGTTTTGTCAGAAAATGCAGATAGAACGAACAAAAATAAGGTCCAGATTTAGAATCTGAAAAGTCTTTTCTGCGACACAAGAAAGTGAAAGAAAAAGAAGAAAAAAAAGGTATGAACAGGTAAACTAAGCTAAAACCCCGTTAACGTTACAACGATGCTTTCTGGAAATATTTTGGTTCCTAGACAACAGGTAAGCTATTGATTAGTCACGGTGCCTGATAAGCGTAAACAAATTAACAGGCCCTCGAGGTCACACTGAGGCACGCATAAGAATAGTGAATGATAAACAAGACGAGGTCACGGTTTTGTAAGACAGTACAACGTAGACCTGCGGACGACGTATCTCTGCTCCAGTTGTAACCGGGCTGCAGTGACACTGTGACGGTGAGGCAAACCCCAAGGGTTTAGGGGCCCCCATGCATGTACATTTATTTTGTCCTTTGAAAGGGGGCTAAAAATGCAGTGAAGCCGACCCTGGGGGGGGGGGGGGGGAGGGGGGTCAGACTCTACCCCGTGGACACTGACAAAAACATACGTCTCAGGTCCAAAAGGAAATCCCTTGACTGAGATCACGTTTGCAGTAGACAATAGCGTCAGTGCGCTGACATAATGGCATATCTCATGTTTTTTCTTTCATAATTCTGAGAAATGTCCACAAATCTATGTTGTCAGGGTGAATTATTTAATATCTTATTTGATCTGTTGTTCAATGCATGATTGGACAGACGGTTGGAGCATAGTAATCTGTGTTCTGTTCACGTGGCAATGTCGTGCCTGACCTCAAGAAGAACATGAAAAAGTCAGTGCCCTATTGGTCTATGTTGTTATTCTTACACAGTAAGCTACAGCTGAGGAGTGAATACAACTCTGGTTTTTCTTTATCCCGTTTTGTAATCAGAGTACGGTCCTCTAGCAATAACCTTTGGCCTAAATACAACATAGCCCATTCTCTCGGCGCAGTACCTCTGTATCCAGGAAACTGACGCCCCAACATGAAGCGGTACAAACATCACAGTTCCACGAAGACACGACAAGTTATGGAAAAATCAACAATATTCAATCAATTAGCGCATTTTTATTGACTTTCTGACCACATCGAGGTGTTTGCATGTCCAAATCAAGGAAAAACAGCAACAACAAAGAAAATGGCAATTTCATTGTCAAAATCCGTTGGAAACAAAAGAGAAGAACAAATAGCACCAAGTAGAATACAGAAAAGAAAGGGAAAAAAGACACACACACAAATAAATAAAAATGACAAACTCAAGTTTAACGACACTGATGAATTCAAATATCACAATGGCAAAGAACATCAGCTTACTTTATAGCACAAAATATACAAGAAACTAAACCGTCGTCCGTCTGACGTCCTGGCGCTCATTTTTGTGGTTTTGGGTTATGGCTATCTTTATCATTGCTCATGGTAAGATCTGTAATCTCACAAAGTGACACAATGATATCTTTACTAATTTTGAAGTTATGCCCGGAGATGTTTTTGCCTCATTTAAGAATGACAAAAGCAACCAAAACTTTGGAAAGTTCTCCTGTGAATTGACAAAAGTGTCGATACGCCAACACTTGAGATTGACGAGGAAACATTAAGCACACATTTTTATCACAATAATAATAAATCTAGTCAAGTTACGAAAATTCCTGTGGTTTTTGTGTATGGTTCGGTTAAAACGAAACGTCAATGCCATTTTTTTTTCCACATCAGCCGGTTAACTGACTCAGCTCACTTCCAGCTTGTCTCTTTCAGTTAACAGTTCTTTTACTGTCTTTTTTTAAAGACGGGGATCAGTAATAATTATTATGACAGTACAGGAGGGTTTTAAAAATTCAGCAAAAGTCCATCATTGGAAATTTAAGAAAAATATTTCTCAGTGTGGTTTTCATGTGCTATTTGAAGTGAGTGTTGTTCTAATGAAACGCTAAGAGCGGCTTATGGCATTGAGTTAGTTAAGCTATTATCCATTCTTGAGTACAACTACTTGTGGTTCAGTTAACTATACGACATTAGATGTCACTGAGTCACGCCTCGCGCTGTTATCTCGAATCTTCAGAAAAATTTTCCCCTGCAGATAGGTCTTGTGCAAAAGTACTCAGCTGACATTCCTGTTTTTCAGTAATTCATATTTTGCCTTTTCTTTCGTTCGACAACGCGAAAAACCCATTCAGTTTTGAAAACCATGAAAACCACTGGCATTGTCAGAAAAAGAAAAAAGTGAGCACGAGCAGAGAATGTTAGAAATTATTGCAACATTTTTGCAAAGTGATTATAGAAATTGCTTGTAAGAAAATCTGTCGTTATGTTCTCTAAGAGAGCATCGTTCGTGTACAATTCATTAAACAAGGTCATTGGGTCAATAAGCAATGGGATTATCATGCAATGTTCAGCCTCGCCATGATATGCAATAGTTGTCTTACGACTGACAATAACGAAAACAATCCCCATGAAAGAAATCCTCATCAATCCTGGAATGGGTAGAAAACTGTGCGTTTTATAATGTTTCAAACTGAATAGATTGAAATATTGCGCACAAAACGTTCCATTCACCCATGGAAAATCTCAAGATTCTTGTATCAATTCTGGAAATTCCAGAATAGAGGCATTCATTACTTTGCTTCTAGTTACACTATTGTTGAACTGTGCTTGCTAATCTCATTATAGAAGTAAATACAAGATTAGCGATAAATTTGAACTACTACCAGAGCCCTCACTACTGACCCTGGAAGTCTAGATTGCTACTCTTGCAACAACAACAAAAAAAAAAAAAGTCAGGTCTTTAGCGTCTAATCTCTTTTTCCGTCCCAAGGCAGAATGATCAGCCTATGAAAATGAACGTACATCCACAGTTGTAATCTCAACAATTCCGGCTACAGGCTGACATCTCTAGATCATTTCAACCCTTCCTGTCCTCAAAGTTTTATGCCCGAGCAAAGGTCAAAGTTGTTAGAAACAAAATAATTCTTAGCTCTGTTTTTAGCATGCTTTCAAAACAGTGCGTGAACCGGTTGTTAGTATGTATTATCAATACAAACATAGTGACCAATGAGATTTCTCGTGGTCACCCTCTCTCTCTCTCTTTCTCTCTCTCTCTCTCTCTCTCTCTTTCTCTCTGTCTAGTACACACACACGCACGCACATACACACACACACAGACACACACACACACTCGCACACATACATACTCACACACACACAAACACCCACATTCAGAATAAATAAAGCAAAATACGGGCCAGTGATACGTTAGTTACTGGGGTACAAATTAACACGTCCTAATCATGTTAAGATTTATTTATTTTTTTTAAACAAGAAAATCAACATTGCACAATATCGGCTGTAAAGCTTTGTGTATGTGTGTAAATCTGAGCTCGTGGTTTATATGGCAGAGAATGTTAGAGACACCAGTAATGCAGCAAATATTGAATAACTCTTAAAACGTGAAGAGCTCTCTGCAAAATGTGGGTCAAACAATTCGGAACATAAAGGAAACATTCAGTGGTTATATTGAGTCCAAACTACAACTGTAAAACGTCTACCTCCCTACTATAGTGTAACAATTATCTGGAAGATACATGGAACAATCGCTGGTTATATCGAGCCTATGAAACTATTGTAAACCATCAAAATGTCCGGCAAACAAGTCTCCACAGTCTTCAGGCAATGAGCGAAAATAATTATAATTAACCAAGTCACTCTCAGACGGCCTCCACGCCGGAAGAGCTTTGGCCTGTGTTGTCTTCGTACGAACCTCTGTGGCCGTGAGGGTGACCGAACCAGAACCCAAACCCGTCGATCCACTTGCCCTGGATGTACACGGCGGCACCGGAACTCCCAGAGCACGTGGCGGCAACGTAACTGTAGTCACAATGATCCTGGTGCTCACGAACCTCCTTGTCGACGAACTTGTCAATCAGTTTCCCGATACTCAAGCGTTTGGCACAGCCGTGAGGGTGAGAGATGATTATAACGAGACGGTCTTCCTGTTTCATTGCTTCGTACCTTTTTTGCAGCTGATTCCCCAGTGCGTAATTTCGTTCAATTAAATTATGGAGCTCTTCAATCAGTTCCTTGTTCTGTGTGACGCAGCTCACCAAGCACCAGTCTCCTTCTTTCTCTGTAGAATGCACCGTCAGCCCTGTCAACACTCGGGATTTGTCAGTAGTTTTACGCTTGTCATCGTCGTCGCTGTAGACATCAAAGTCTACTTCACATTTGTCTCCAAGAGAGGTACTGACACCGTCGGCGGTTGCCACGTGTAGAGCAGTGGACACGGTGACCTGAGCCCACGGGGTCACCGGAGATTTCCGAGACGTCTGTCCAGGCGAAAATGGGTATGGTTTGTTACGGACATCGGTCACTGTTTGGACGAAACAAGTACCGTAGTTCTTATAGTTGCCTTCCTCGCAACAGATCAGCCCTGTCAGCCTGGCTCGCACCTCCACCAGCTCGGCTAGAAGTGGGTCAAGGTTCAGATTTTTGGCATCACAGATGGGAATATAATTCTCATGAAATGCAGACTTGTCGCAGGCGTGCCAGTCATCAGAGCAAGAGGTGTGCTTTTCCAGGCGTAACTTCTGGGGCGAAACTGAAAGGGAAGTAAGAAAGAGAAGGAGAGATAACAACAAAGTTATTGCTAGAGTGAAAATAAACAAAACAATTGGAGATTGGCGCAGAAAATCATTATTGGTGAACATGAACTAAGAATTCAACGGGGTACATGAACTGTATCTTCCTTGTGATGGAGCACAGGATGACACCTTCAAACGACTCTCTCTCTCTCTCTCTCTCTCTCTCTCTCTCTCTCTCTCTCTCTCTCTTTCTCTCTCTCTAGCTCTCTCACTCTCTCTCTCTCTCTCTCATATATACACACATAGACACACACACACAATAACACCAACGAGTGTTTGGTGATATTATGTACATCACTACAGTAGTCTTTCCGACGTCATACTTACATTTTCCACGCCCTTCCCTCAGGGGCATCTTTGGACAAATGTTCTTGTCTGTAAAGAGAAACAAAGGGGCATTTACTTAAAACCTGTGAAATATCACACCTGACTTCGCTTTCGGGGGGGGGGGGGGCGGTGCATAGTCTCTCGCTCTCTCTTTCCTGCATCCTTTTCAGGGCCCTCTTACTATCATTATGGGCACTTGGGCAGATTCTTTTGTAATGCACGGATTTTCTTCCCTGTTTCAAAAACAACTGCAAATGTACATACATAGCGCCCCTAAACTCCGTGGGACCCCAGAACAACTGCCCAGTGTGCCCATGCGATAAGACCGTTCTGCCCGTTATACTATCTGCGACAATAATATTGAAATAATGATTAGACCGTTTTCATTGACGTGTGTGATCTGCTTTAATCTGCTCTGGTTATAAATAGTTGACTGTTGAGACAGGGAAGTGTACACTTCAGTGTGTTTAAGAGGTCTGACGAGGACACAAAGAGACCTTATAGACCGGGCAAGGTCGCACAATGCAATACGCGCCTTTCATATCGCTGCTGTGTAGGTCAACGGAATAGTTGGGAGCCTAAAACCAGCACAGACAGATGGCTTGGGTCGCAGCAGGGCCTGGTACAAGCTTACCGTGAAGCCAAAATAGTTTGGAAAAGAACAAATTCAGAGTTCAGTTATATGTGGAAATTCTTATAGTGTAGACAAGACATACAGCAAGACAAAACTAAAAACAAGTGCATCTATCTATCTATCTATCTATCTATCTATCTATCTATCTATCTATCTATCTATCTATCTATCTATCTACCTATCTATCTATCTATCTATCTATCTATCTGTCTATCTGTCTATCTATCTATCTATCTATCTATCTATCTATCTATCTATCTATCTATCTGTCTATCTATCTATCTATCTATCTATCTATCTATCTATCTATCTATCTATCTATGTATCTATCTGTCTATGTATCTATCTATCTATCTATCTATCTGTCTATCTATCTATCTATCTATCTATCTATCTATCTATCTATCTACCTATCTATCTATCTATCTATCTATCTATCTGTCTATCTATCTATCTATCTATCTATAAGAAGACGGTAATAGATCTAACATAAAGGACAAACTATGAGCGTAGAGCTTAGAAAATGTACAAACTTGTGCCCAAATTTTATTTCTTGGCAAGAGCAGTTTTCGTTTTTCTTTTTGGTTGAACTTTCCGTTACGGCTCAAGCAGATTAGTTCAATGAATGCAATAAAACATGCGGTGAATCTCAGCAGGGTTAGGTGCAGGACGATTTAGCAGTCAGAAAAAAACTGCGCATCTCACGTAATGCCCTACCAATAATTTTCTCATCTGACAAGGAGAGCCTTCCGGAGTTTTTGGTCACTTTTGTTTTTCTTGTATATATAGCAAAAATATTTCTGCTTAAAGCTGCGATAGTAGGGGCAATTTCGCTACGTTTGTCTGTGAGAATGTATGTCTCACCGTGAGCAATGATGAGGTGGGCATAACGCAAAGCCACTCAAAACAATCGATACTTCATTACGTGGGATGGACGACGTTATGCGCACAGTTTTCCACCTGTCGATGGAGATAATCGATACAACCTTGCATCACTATAAAGAAGCAGAAAATGTGGGCATTCTATTCTCCCGTAGTAATAATAATAGTAACAACAATAATAATAATACACAGCATTTATATGGCGCTTCATCCCGTTAACAACCAGGCTTTAAGCACTTTACAACATTTGTATCATATAATCACACACGCAATACACAGGCATACTCAGGAAAAAAACAAAAAATGGACATCCAGAGTGTAAAAAGATGACTCTTCAGGACGGGGCTGATGTTTAAAAGTCATAAAATTCTTAGTTTCTCGTAGAGACAGAGGCAAAGAATTCCAAATCTGAGGCCCTTGAAAAGAAGAAGATGTTTGCCTTGGTGCTCATGTCAGAAGTTAATCTTATGTACACAAATGTAATTATAGAAGTAACACCTGTGCGTGCTGCAGACATGAAGTTCCAGTTTTTAACACGCAAAACATTCCTAACTTAAAACATAATACATGATAAAATCTTTCCCCCAAACTGAACAGTTTTCGAAATTGCTGTCATTGGGATACAGTAGTAAGCTTATTTCACATAGAAACCTTAGCCCAGAGCTGTCTTAACGTATGAGAACACAGGGCGGTTTCCACAAGGGCCCCAGTGGTTTAAGAGGCCTCGTGCAGGCAAATTTACATGGGTTTTTGAAACGGAGGAAAACCAAGTCTATTGCATTGTCGATGGCCCCACAATGATGTTAGGTCGGCCGTGGCTTTGGCTGAACAATCTAACACAACTCAGGACTGTCTCTATTCAGCTTTGTAATTTGACCACCATCCCCTAGCCCAAGAATAACCTTTCGAAATGAACGGGATAGTTTCCATCCACGGAAATACCCAGTCTACTACACTGAAAGGAAAACTTTCTAGACTGTGGCCGGAAATCTGTTGAGACATCTGACAATTGCTTAAAACACAACTTTAATAGTATAATACACTGTTAAATTCTCGTTTCGAAATGAACGGAGGGTTAACGATCCACAGAAATACCTAGTCTATACTGAAACGAAACCTTTGCTAAACTGTAACCGGAAATCTAAAGACATCTGATAGCTCTAATTGCTTAAAACACAACTTAAGTAGTAGGCCTATCCTACACTGTTAAATTCTCATTGCCAATAATAATGATTTAATCAAATGAAGTTTAAGTCTCACGAATATCTAAATCAAAGAGATTAATTACAAACTCGAAAGTTTCCCAGCACTGGAACAGATAAGTGTGAAGCGATATCGGAACACGGCAACGTCAGTAGGCTAATGCCGGACAATAGAGCTCACTCACCTCATATAATATTCCTGGGCGTTTATCGTGATTTCCCATTAAACTCACGCACATGAGATACTAAATAAGATACAGCGCAACCAAACACAGCCTTGCGTTGTTCTGAGCTGTTACAACACACTGTCGCAATGAAACAATTCGTACTTGGCAGTCAGACATACCAAGCTCAACTGCACGTAGATCGAGTTTTGCAGGAAATGGCCAGTGGGAATTTCCGATAGATTACTCATAAATCTACCGCATACGGGAATGCCCCAACACAGCGCCCTCTCTCCTTGGCAAGCATCGACCCATCGCTAGCTGTGTCAATGTTTATGCGCTGTTTCTGAGTGTGTGTTTGGGGGGGGGGGGGTAAAAGGGGAAGAGGGGAGGGGGGGGAGATATCTCTGGGAAGGCTGGATTACCCACACTACTGATTTCAACAAGTTGGTAGTCTCGGGCTGTTGAGAGCTGCCTACTGTTATTTACAAAAGACTGATGTAACTATAGAGGTCTAACAACTCTGCAAATGAAACATAATAATTATGGGGGAGGGGGGGGGGGTATGGCTGATTATTGCCAGTAATAAACATCATAGTGATTCCATAAATTTAATGTCAAAGCCTTATAACTTTATTATAGAACATTTTCTTTCTATTTAAATTGATTCTAAAGTTCATATAGAAATTTAAAAAAAAAAACAGTATTGATCTGTGAACATTAAGGCCATGCTTGAATGTGTAGAATACCCCCCCCCCCCCCAGCACCTCCCCCCTCCTCCGGTCTCCCGGTTAAAACTATCTATTGAGATGTGGACAGCTCTACTGTCTCTAGAGTCTAGACTGTGTTGAGTAACGCACACACAATATTTTGACCAACGCCAAACAGGGAAAAACATTTGCAATTCAGTTTACACAAATGCTTTTCAACGCTTATTTTCATTGTACACATGTATAATTTTCGTGTTATTTGTTGATAATATAGGGCACCTGGCTAGATAGTACTGCCATCCTTCTCTCTCTCTCTCTCTCCTTCCCCGCCCACATTCGGATCCGGTTTTTCTAATTTATTCATTGACCTAAAGAAACTAGTAGTCGTGTACAAAATTGTAGATATTAAATTACGAGTGTTTGTGTGTGTGCGGTGGAGTGTTTGTAAATGTGTTCAGGTGTGTGTGTGTGTTTGTGTGTGAGTGTGTGTACGAATGAGCGGGTTTGTGGTGTATGAATATGTGACGTTAGTGTGTTTGTGTGAATGGGCAGTTGTGTGTGTGTGTGAAGGGATTAGTATGGTGGTGTATGTGAAATAGAGTGTTTGTAAGTGTGTGTGTGTGCGCTGTATTTGTGTGAATGGACAAATGTGTGTGTGTGAAGGGATTAGTATGGTGGTGTATGTGAAATAGAGTATTTGTAAGTGGGTGTGTGTGTGATGTTTCCACTTTCTCTCACTAACTTTCTTCTGACACCAGCCGTGATGGGCACGGCACAAACACACTAAATAATCGACTATCTCTCTTCTATAAGTTATAACAAACGATATCTGTATTGCTTACATATATACAATAATTATTAATTCATTCAATAATAATAGGAACATAGGTCATACAATTTCATGTGAATTTCGATGGAATGAAGTTGATGCAAATCAGTACATGATAATTAAAAGGCTTCGTAATATTCAATTTCTAGCACATTTTATAAAACACACGGGTACATTCAGCTTAAGGAAACCTCTCCTTTAGGGGTGTATGGCGCTATCTGGGCACTGGTTCTTCCTCTCTACCCTGGCTTGACTGCGCAGTTAGATCAACAGGTATCGGCAGGTACCAATATGTCGGGAAGCCAAGAAGCCACGATGTCGTTAATCAAAGGACAAGAAGTTGAGAAGCCAAGAAGGTGTTGTTCTTCCTCCTCTGTAGAAAAACAATCGCAACTTCCTAATCTACTGCTGGAAGGCATGACTTCCATACTTACTCCATGACGGATATTCGTCATTAATACCTTTAACCGCTGACACCGTTATCAGTCAGGCTGCAGCTCCCATACTCCATAGACTCCCATATAGGCAATAGAATAAACGATCAATACAGTTTTAATGATATTTACACGTTCCCCACGAAGAATAACGCTCTCTCTAACAGACCCCATCCCATAAGGTTTCGTAACACATATGTAACGGCGTTTCCGTGACTCTCTCAGAGGCAGTAGTTATACCAAAGTAAACGCACTAGATTTAGGTTCTACAATCATGAACATTAAGTAAAATACACATACATCGTACAATTAACTTACCACTCAGCAACAGCTCAAATGCCGACAAGATACCAAAGATACCACGCCCTGACAAAGGACGTTTGCGGGTTCCCTGACCTTCCCCACTCACAAGACTAGTACAAAGTTACAGTTGCAGTTGTGGTCTCCTCTTCGGCACGAAGCTGGTGAGTGCTCTCAGCGGTCTGAAGTTGGAAGGAGCGTTCGGGGATTTATACCCAGTCGGGCAGCGTCCCAAGACGCTCACCGAGTGTACATTAGTTATCCTAATAGCCACCCCCGACGACTCCACGTCAAATACTATTGAAGCATCTCTACCCCCCAAGCAATTCCCAGGTGATCTGATCGTCAAGTACGGCGGTCAAGTAAACACTACCCTTTCCGGGTGTCAAAACGCTTTCCGTTGCATCGGCTACTTTCCCCCTCTGGCCTACAATAACTCTGTCTCCTCGCCGTTAACTATCTTCCCACGCTGGTTATACCTTGCCGGTCTGTCACCCTGTTACAGTGTGTATGCGCTGTATTTGTGTGAATGGGCAAATGTGTGTGTGTGTGAAGGGATTAGTATGGTGGTGTATGGGAAATAGAGTGTTTGTAAGTGGGTGTGTGTGTGCGCTGTATTTGTGTGAATGGGCAAATGTGTGTGTATGTTTATGCACGAGTGGATGTGTGAGGGAATGGATTAGTGGATTTGAGAGCGTGTATGTGTGTCTATCCTATGCCTTCGTGTGCTGGCGTTTATGAGTGTATGTGTATATAATGTGTATATGTGACCAGTTATAACCCAGCCAGCAAACCCTACGGATATACGACGCATAATGACTCAGGTCAAGTTTCCTCACAGGGATGACATTGTTCTTTCGTAGATCCGCTGGTTATGACGTCGCGCCGACGTCGGTTTCATGTAGGGAATCTTTCCCTGCTGTAATCCTATCAACTCTTCGGAAATCCTATGAAAGTCCACGTCGTATGCCATGCCTGAGAAATTCTCGAGTATCCGACTCGCCATTATTAAAATCATACGGAAGGGATGCTATTCGCTAAAAACCATTGCTGTTTGTAGAAAATAAGTATTTAAATATAGCTACAGGTACCTGGAACCCTTTATTTTCTTCTGCAGCATAACCTACTTAAAATTCTACGTATCTGCCCGGCATGAATACGTTTAAGGTAGGGATGCTTGGCGGGGATTATATATCTATTGAAAAGGCAGGGTATATAGTGTGAAAGTGGCATATATTGTGTGCTTGAGATCCAGGTTAACATTTCATTGACGTTAATTGAATCACTCTGTGCTGGAAATATAAAATGAATATCATGTGTCATCTACGGGTTAAATTTCCTCTCAGTCACCTGTGAAGTGCTTCATTTGATCCGATATAGTGTTGTTCAGGACAATGTGTGTAGTATGTGACAACCTAATTAGCATTTACGGAATGACTGTCATGTTTATTAATGGCAATAATCAGCCCTATCCCCTCCCCCTACCAGGTCCCCTTTCTAGGACACTTGGTAAGTGAGAGGACGGGTTTGGCTTGTTTTCATTTTCGTTTTGGCTTGTTTTTTGAGAGTGACGATATCTATCTATCTATCTATCTATCTATCTATCTATCTATCTATCTATCTATCTATCTATCCATCCATCTATCTATCTATCTATCTATCTATCTATCTATCTATCTATCTATCTATCTATCTATCTATCTATCTATCTATCTATCTATTTATCTATCTATCTATCTATCTATCTATCTATCTATCTATCTATCTATCTATCTATCTATCTATTTATCTATCTGTTTATCTATCTATCTATCTATCTATCTATCTATCTATCTATCTATCTATCTATCTATCTATCTATTTATCTATCTATCTATTTATCTATCTATCTATCTATCTATCTATCTATCTATCTATCTATCTATCTATCTGTCTATCTATCATCTATCTATCTGTTCGGTCTGTCTGTTTATCTATCTTTCTATTTGTCTGTCTGTCTGTAGGTGAGGGGGTGGAGGTGGGTGTGAGCGTGTGTAGGTGTGTGTGTGCGTTTGTCGGTGGTGTGTGTGTGTGTAGGTGAGTGTGTATAGATATGTGTGTGTGTTCGTGTGTGTAGGTGTGAGTGGGCTGTATGTGGGTTCGTGTGTGTGGGTATGTGTGGGTTCATGGGTATGAGTGTGTGGGTTTGTGGGGGGGTGTATTTGTCGGTGTGTGTGTGTGAGTAGGTATGTGTGGGTTTATGTGTGAGTGGGTGTGGGGTGCAGTGTGGATTTGTGTGTGTGTGGATGTGGGGATTTGTGTTTGAGTGGGTGTAGGATGCAGTG
>OZ007576.1:26728843-26738843 GCA_963931925.1 Onchidella celtica | reverse complement strand
TACTGTTTATCCCACTCCCTAGGTGCCAGGCACGGACAGTTGTTCACCCTCAAAACTTTCGTCTGAATTAGATCATTTTCGAACACACCTCCCCTCACTTTCCCGGAAAGGTTCATTATCTTACAAAACGTGAACTACGGCCTTTCAGTTTCTATACTCGCCAAGCCTGGTCTATTATTAGCGTCCGTACGTATCTTATCTCGCGGTTACATGTGTGTATGATTTAAACAAAACAGAGATCTGATAGGAAGGTTTTTTGTTTTTTTTAATCTGCCTACAGCCTACAGTGTGCCCGAACTAGTAAGTCAGATTTGTTTTGTACTCGCCAGTGCGCGAGATTTACGCCCTAAGGCATGTACAGACAAAACTGATCAGTTCCGTCGTTTTCGATTTCTATCAGTTTTGTCGTCACGAGCGTTGCCATTACACGTACAGTTCTGTCTCGCTCGACTGAGTTTGCAGAGAGCCAAGTTTGAATTTGAGTTCGAGTTTGGCTTTTATGGCGTATTTGCACTACAACGGCCACTTTGCGCCCTTCATGATCTATTTGGATACACTGTCTTAAATGTCTTGTCAAACTGAGGATAACTCGCGTAGGTCTTTTAAAATATAACATTTTTTAATTTTTTAAAAATAACATAGTGAGCAAATAAAAGTATTTCCGCGAAAGCCAGTGTATATATTATAAAACTCCACATAAAATCATTCGATAAGTATCAAATAAGAAACATTATGGTGGACAATGAAAAGGAAAGAAAATTGGTACAGTGCATCTCCATAAATGATGTTACACTGTATACACCCATACAATTTTTCTACGAGAAAAATATAAAATGATAATTGTGGACGGAAGTGATTTTTTTTTTCTTTAATCATTTTTTATCTCTTAAATATGGCATCAAATTGAGTTCCTCGCGACCCATTGTGCTAATTTTGATGCGCTGATTACGAAAATGCAGTTAGTTCTTTTTATTTGTTCACTATTTCGAAAATTTGTCGTATAAAAATGATGAGCGTTTTTCCAAAAGTGTGTAAGTCAAATTTTGCAAGAGTTGTGTCCCTTTTCAGATGGCCATTCAAAATTAGTGTCAGGCGCGGTGTAAGTGTTCAGTTAACACTCTTGCAATGTCCCCTCTCTATCCGAAGATTAAGACGGGATATAGCAAGTTTTAACTGAACGTATATACCGCGTCTTATACTAAGTTTGAACGACTGTCTGAAAGGGGCCATAACTCTTGCAAAAATTTGACATCCAGTTTTTGGGGAAACGTTCTTCAAATGTATTGTGCCCCTAGAAAGGTTCAATGAGACATCGATGCCTACAGCATTTCCGCTAGCCACTCACAAAAACTGACATTGGTGGCATGGATTTTTTCAAGAACTGTTTGAGCATCTCCATCATTCTGTGGTGAGGCTTTCATTTATTGATCAGTTTTCTCTGTTACCCGTTACGATTTGTCGAAAGCGACGGAACTGGTCAGTGTTGTCTGTGCGTGTAAGAGGCCATTTACCCCCATAGTGCACATCTCACCCTAAACCGGAGACCAAACAGATCTGAATTAGTGCGAAACAACCATCTTTGGCTGTTCCAAATCGACGCCCTCTTGCCTAGGCTGAGAACCTCTGTGCAGGATGAGGCGTATCTGGGAATCTCACGTGTAACTGGTGAGCAACTGGCGAGTAGCGTAACTGTTCACCGCTCAGCATCGTTATTGTTTGATGGAATATTGATGATTTGTTTGCTCGAGTGGGCGTGGTCGCCAGCAAATAATGGATGGAAAACTCTTTGATGGTTTTGGCATTATGAACAGATGTTAGTGCAGGTTTATGTCAGGCAGACAAATGTGTGGATGTCACCTGGGATCTCGGTCAAGTCTGGTCCATTCAAGTCATCTGGTTGGGAACTAAAGTTTTTCATCTGTTACGGTATAATAATCTTATTGCCATGTGGATGGTTACTCGAGCTAACTGAATGGACAAGTATGAAATGGATTGGGGTATTGGACAGGTTTTAACTACAGGTATAATGGGTAGCTGGGTAGGTTTGTTAAGAGGTGAGCTAATACTTGGGTTGGTGGGTGGATAGGTAAATAGGTTGGTTGAGAGGGTGGAATATAGGAAAATACAGAGATAATAATAGATAGATAGATAGATAGATAGATAGATAGATAGACAGACAGACAGACAGACAGACAGACAGACAGACAGACAGACAGACAGACAGACAGACAGACAGACAGACAGACAGACAGATAGATAGATAGATAGATAGATAGATGGATAGATGGATAGATGGATAGAGAGATAGACAGATAGATAGATAGATAGATAGATAGATAGATAGATAGATAGATAGATAGATAGATAAATAGATAGATAGATAGATAGACAGATAGATAGATAGATAGATAGATAGATAGATAGATAGATAGAGAGATAGACAGATAGATAGATAGATAGATAGATAGATGGATAGAGAGATAGACAGATATCGTCCTTCACTGTCTTTTCAGCATCCCGCCCCCCCCCCCTTCCCAGCCCACCATTCTGTTCAAATAACCAGCAGATGTTTATTTACCTCAGTGCACCAGTTGTGGTCTGTGCGTCTGTGTATTTACACAAACAGGTGCGATAACGACATCGGTGTTCTCTGTGACATTGTTATGCCCAAGGTCTTGTCTACCTGTAAACTGTCCGAATATTACGCTATATTTAAAAAGCAAAGTTTAGTAGTAAGACAGATCCAATCACAATTGTAATCTGCGTACGACATTGAAACAGTTAAAGATTAATGAGAAGTCTGTTGTGTTACAATACTAACTTTTCCATTCTGTTCTGCTGTTTGTCTGTGCCCTGAAATACGCAGTCACCAGATTCTCTGCACATACACAGCGGCTGGTTGGTGTGCGTTTCTGATAGGGTCTCTTTCTGTCCTATCGCTACGTTATAATTATTATTCTGTCTATCGCCGTGCTTTTACCCTGAACAGTGTGACCTTATTGTGTCGACGTGCTCTCTCCCAGATCAAACAGACTCAGGCTGTATTTATACAATCCCAACTTTTTCTGCCGATTCTTTCGGTGTGAAGTGCTGCCGTAAAATAATTTTCATCGTTATACTTGGCAAAGAAGTATTTTGTTTGGCATTGCTTGATTCATACTTTTCAAGTCAGAAATGAATGCTTGTGCAAAACACTATAATATAAAAATGTATTCAACACTTTACTTTTGTGCTTGAAGTATTGTTCTCTGAGTGTTCACCGGTCGTTCTTACTCAAGCTGAAAATGCACTAAAGAAGGGGTGAGGGACCCTACTAGGGACCACTATGAGGGTCACAGCCAGTTGCTATGAGCAAAATGTACACACGAGAGATAGTGACAGAAGCTGACTGCGCCTGATCAGGCTTAGTATGACAGGGTCTTTCCGGATTTATTAAGAAAATATAGGGAATTTTGGTGTGTGCTACATGTCTACCAGCAGCTGACAGTGTCTGACCCATAGATAAATAATAATAAATAATTATCCCTAGTCTGTGGTCTGACCGGGCTTAGTATGATAGGGTCTTTCCGGATTTACTGAGAAAAAATGGGAAATTCTGGTGTGCACTTCTTGTCTGCCAGCAGCTCTCTGTGACACCCTTGGCTACACTTCGAACGTATATTTATCTCCACTCTGTTTTATTCAGTAATTTGATTTACCCAAAGATCAAGACGGGACATACCAGTGTCAATTGAACACTTACACATCGTCTCACACTAATTTGGCATGACTATCTGAAAGGGGCCAGAAGTCTTACAAAATTTGACTTACCCAGTTTTGGAAAACATGCTTTTCAATTTCAAAAATTGCTTGCAAATCCAGAATCAACAAATTTACTGCCCGAGTAGGTGAGATGTAGCTCCTGGGTGTAAATTTACACGATATTGGCAATGCTTTTGTGTTTCGCCAAGTCAAAATTGCCCAATTTTGACTTTGCTTATAGCCCTGCTGCGACCCCACAGTTTTTCTGTGGTTTTTATGATATTTTGTGTTTCGCGCCGTTTTGTACGTCCATTTCCCCCAACGATTGATCCAAGTCAACCAGCAACCCGATGGAAATCCCGACCTGCAGGACTGACGTCAGGTTTGCACGTAGACGTGACATCGTTTCCACTTAGATCCGCTACTTACGACTTCGCCCCGATTTCGATTTGATGTAGGAGTGCCCTATACAAAATAATCTATGTCAAATTGACTTAGTGATGCTGACAAAGAAAGCGTCACAGAGTCATCTAGTACATGCTAAATATGGGACATCACGCGAGTTTGACCAGAATTTATCTGTCTTTATCAAGAACAACTTTTGTTTGTCTGTTTGTTTGATTGATTAAGTAGATCTGAGAACTCTTTTGTCACCTGTTTTTGTTGTCACCTGGTTAATTTTAGTTTCCACTTAAAGGTGATTGGAAATTGTGTGAATGTTATCTGCATCATTGCCATTATCACCGTCATTAGCTGCATGGCCGAAAATAAATGGAAACTGTTCTGATTTGACAGGCCCATTTTTCATCCTCTGACCCAGAACTGTCACATTGTGTGATAGAATATAATGACAGATATCAAATAGACATTCATCTGAGCGGCAATATGTGTACATTTCATCAGGCTTTTTAGGGGACGGCAGTCTGATTACAAAGCTGAAAAAAAAGAAAATACATTTCACTGCTCAGCTTTGGCTTCCTGTATAAGAAACCACGGTCTCCTAGCACCAGCGTTTTCACAACAAATTATGACAATTGATGGGCATTTTAAATATTAAAAAAAAAAAAAAAAGAAATCTTTAGATGGCTCAGTTGTTGGGGATCTTTTTTATATACAGGGGGAATAACTGTGCAAATTTATATGACGGACAATAAAGTTATGTGACCTGAGTTTAAAACCCTTGGATGATTAGACTACAATAGCAGCTAAATGAAGTAAACTGATTAACACAAGTAAAGTAGTAGTGATGGGAAAATATCACAGTAAATTTTTATTTTTTTTCACAAAATTATTTATCCACTGTTTACCGTATGCACCCCAATGGCGCAGTCACACTTATGCCTGCAGAAATTTTGTTCATTCCAGTTTTCTTTTTTTTTAAGTTTTTACCACATTTAGGTTGTGGTCTGAACGTTCGCAAAATTTACTTTTGTAATAGTAAAACCGTTAAATAATGGTTGATTTCAAAGAAAATGGAAAACGTCTTTTGCCAACCAGTGATGCTAATTTGGTCAGTCATATACTCAACCAGGATTTCCTACAGAGATCCTAAGCGTCGGATTGACGTCAAGTTTGCGCTTAGGAATGACATCATTCCTAATGAGATGCGCTAAGTACGACATCGGTTTGATGTAGGGAATTCATTCTTACGGTAATTTTACCAACGTTGTAAAAATCTCAAACAAATCTACATCGGAATGATGCAGGGTTGCTGGCTTGGATAAACACGGAGTATTGAAAACTAAAGTCTGCGCCAACATTCGTACCTTACAAAAATCCAGGTGCAACGGAAAGAAAAATGATAATTATTCAAACCGATTTAGAAGGCGATGCAAAATTTTGCGGGAAACGTTGCACCGGGCATATATTGATGAGGATTTTTCTTATGGCACAAATTTTGTCCAGACGATGCAACATCTCTCATAATTATGCGCACCTTGTAAGACCGCTGTTCGCAAAGATGTAAGCCAGATGTCGCTATTGGTCCCGTGCGGTGCATGACAGCCTACACGAACAGTTTTGTTGAGATCAGTGCAATGAACGCGGAGATCTATAAACTTACACGAATTCTAGTTCCGTGCAAAACTATCGTGAAACGCACTGGCCTGCTGGCTTTACTGTAAACCTTAACTTCTTCACCTGTCTTTTTATTTGTTCATTTGTTTAATTCGTTTTTACTTACATTACAAGTAGGACTCCTTTTTTATAAAGCTCAGCCTAGCTGAAGTAGACGGTATTTGAAAAATGGTCAAGGAATATTCTTTCGATTTCCGGAATAATTGTTTAGGGTGAAGATCTTTGTTTTTGGAGAATCATTGCTCCAGATTTTTCCTCTGATTAATGTTATCATTTTTACAATCTTGTTGACATCTTTGTTTTCGGGGGATCGCTGTTCTGTGCATAATTATGTGACCACTGCAGCTGTTAATGTTGCATCAAGTGTTTGTCCATGTGTTTTGTTTCCCTGTATGGGAAAGAAACTTTTGAACAAAAAATATGAGGATGACTGGGTGAGCTAGTGAAGGTAGTAAACTTAACTCTTTGTGTGCCAATGGCCGATATATCGGTTCTTCCGCTGGTCACGTTTGTGCCAATCACCGATGTATCGGTGCACACGAATATTTTGTTTCGTGCAGAAAGAAAGTCTACTTTCTATTCATAAATATTGCTGTATTTAGTCTTCATTCATCTTCCCCACTATTTTCTTTGTCTTGGCAAATGTCGAAAAATTCATGGCACACAAAGAGTTAAAAGATGAAAATAATGTGCTTAAAATATAAAAAAAAAAAAATCACTGGGGTCAATCAAACCTGGTCGAGATTAAGATCATGGCGAGTCTAGTTAAGGGCGATAACCCGGCGAGTGAGGTGTCAGGGTTGAGTCAGAGTTAGTCGCTCTTTGTAAGCAAGGGGGAAAATGGGCATTGGAATGGGGGAATTCCGGGAAATAGAATCAAAGACGAAGAACGATTTTCAGGTAAAGGAGAGAAGGTAAGGATGGATTGGAAAGAATGATATTATCACCAGGGGAATTTTTAAATAGTCACAAGATGGAATAACTCTACTTTTTTTTTTTTTAATCACAAGACATTATATTCTGAAACAAACTAGTAAGAGAAAATCCTCCCGAGTGGTAAGCACTACTCTATTCCATACCTGCTGAATTTACACTGTAATCTGGTAAGGTTATCAAACTTTACTTACTGGTAACTGACCACAGTGACCACTCTGACCAGCTTTTTAGGTAAGTTGACTGGGCAAACATGAACTGTTTAACTAGTACTTTGTCGGACAACTCAAAATAGCTCTTTGTGTATCAAAACGGCTCTCTGGATGTGCCTATTTTTGTTCTGCTAGACAGGTCTTTCAAAACGTAACATTCATCCACGGTTTGTGCAGTACTGTACACTTGATTATATGGCGAAAAGAAACAATCTTTAAGGCGTTTACTTTTTTGTTTGTATGTTTGTTTGTTTTGTTTGGGGAAAAAGGGGGGAGGGGAGCAGAGGGCGTTTTAACCCAGGCGCTGACTAGCGGAATTTGGGAGAACATTTTGCAGACGGAAAAACATTAATTATGAACGTTCTTTTGTTGTTGTTTTTTTGTGTTGTATCTTTCATCATCAGTGTTGGCAAAGGAGAGAGAGAGAGAAAAAGGGGGAAAAAGGGGGAGAGAGAAGGGAAGAGCAGAGAGAGAGAGAGGGAGAGAGAAAGGGAGAACAGAGAGGGAGAGAGAGCGAGGGAGAGAGGGACAAAGAGAAAATGTCGGAGAGAGAGAGAGAGTGAGAGAAACTGCTGTTCATGCCTACCTGGAGGTGCCCAAAGGTCACTGTAGTCTCTCACCTGGCCGGTTTGGTTTTGTAACTGCTACCTGGATTTTGTTATATATTTGTTTACCTGTTAGTTTTGTACCATTTCGTTGTTTTTTACGTTCGTGCATCACCATTGCTTTTAATTTCCCCTAACCTTTGTGCTAGGTGGGTCGATTTTTGTTCTCTTGTTAATGGGAACATTACAGTCCTACTATAGTAAAATGTGTAACATAATTATTATGTTTCACCTTCGCGTGCTTGCAGGACTGTGGTTAGTCTAAGCGACATTACCCCTGCGAGCACTCCTACGTCAATCCAACATAGATTTATACAGGATTTCCACATGGTTGGTCTCTATATTGTGGCAATTCTGGAAGGACCCCGTAACTAATATTTTGAAAATTTTACAGGAGAGAGAAAACTGATTTTCTTTGCTGCCATAGTTTTCTTGAAATTGAAAGGCTGAGCTAAAATTATACACACATCGAGATGCTTAATGGCCACAGTATCAGTTTCAGGTCATTTAAACGGAGGCAGTAAATTGAGAATATGTTACTTAAGATAAAATGAATTTCATAAATTAATTGTGCAATATTCCCGTAATTGGTACCTGCGGTAGTTTTCTCACTCATAATTTGTCACAGTCTTCCTTTTCATGTTAGTTCGTGTCAGTTACGGGAAAAATGCATCCAAGTTTCATTCAAGAGTATTTATCTATGTATTTCTGGAGTCAAAGAAGACCTTAAATACAGCTAATGAAATACTGAAAATCATGCTTCTAATTAAATGTGACTACCCTACCGACGTCGGCGTAATACCGTAATCAGCGGATCTACGTAGGAACAACATCATTGCTGTGTGCAAACATTATTTATTTATTTATATATTTATTTATTTATCCATCTTTTTACTCAAATTCTATGTCCTATACAGTTTGCTTTCTTACATTATTCTTCACTTCATTGCCTGAAATTCTGGCTATGGCAGGCTGAAAATCTCTCCATTTATACTTATAACGTTACATACAATGCTACGGCCATCACTCTGGTAGGCTACAACTAAAAGTTCACCCTCTCCTTAGCGTTTGTCCAACAGCAGAACGAAAACACCTGTACTTCGGTGACAGTTTGAAATATGAAAATGTCCACTTTTCATCGCCTGACGATTTGGAAACAAACTGAGTCAGTCTACAAACTACTACAGTACTTAACACTGAACCTGTATACAGTTTGTGATCCTAACTTGGCTTTGTCCTGACCTTGTTATTTAATTTTGAAAGACGTTGAAATGCTTTGGCTTAAACCTAAAAGTAAGTGGGCCTGCACTGTACATTGATATTATGTAATAGCTGACACCCATGCCATTTGCCCTCTAGTGAGAAAAAGCAGTGAATTATTATTATTATTATTATTATTATTATTATTATTATTATTACAAGCAAAGCATTCGTTTATGAACGGCGGGGGTGGGGGGGGAGGATTGAGGGGAAAGACATAATTATTAATGATCGAGATGAGGTACCCGGCATTGCCCGGAATAAACTTCATTTCGCCCTCTCTCTGTCTACCCAACCCCTCCTTCCACAATTCCCCCCTCCCATTCCCCCCCCCTCTCTCTCTCTCTCTCTCTCTCTCTCTCCCTCCCCTCTCTCCCTCTCTGTCTGTCTCTCGCTCTCTGTCTGTGTCTCTCTCCTCCCCTCTCTCTCTCTCACCTCTCTCTCTCTCTCTCTCTCTGTCTCTTCCTGTCTCCCTCTGTTTCTCTCAGTGTCTCTTTCTCTCTCTCCCCCTCCAATATCTCCCACCCACCCTCATTAATTTGTGAAAAAAGGGGACATAAAATCTGGACTGTCAGGAAATTTCATTGTTTAATCCTGATATTTCCTACAAACTAAAGGTCTTTTGTTTCTACTAAGCCCAAGTGGGTTTACCCAAGACACCAGCGGACACACACAATACGGTATCTTTGACAGTCTGTTGAACTTACTGACTGTCAACATGTCCCAGCCATTTGTTGCCAGTGTCACGTGATTATTAATGACCCAGTCATAGAGCACACACACACACATACACACACACACACACACACACACACACATACACACACACACACACACAGAGGACATTTTAGGCTCGGGGACCATTATAAAACTGTACGTGTGTACGTGCATGTGGCCGTCTACTACTGCAGCGTACCGAATGGACGGCCAGAGAAGTTGTCTGTGGGACTCGTAAGAGCACCATTAGTCAAGTTCTCTCTCTCTCTCTCTCTCTCTCTCTCTCTCTCTCTCTCTCTCTCTCGCTCTCTTTCTCTCTCTTTCTTTCTGTCTCTCTCACTCCTTCTATCGTTTCTCGCTTTAACCCAACTTACGCATTCCTTTCTCACACTTGCATTCCCCACACCATGAAGACAGATACGCATACACACATGAATACTCCCACACATAAGACAG
>OZ007576.1:26688843-26723843 GCA_963931925.1 Onchidella celtica | reverse complement strand
CTATCTATATATCTATCTGTATGTATGTATGTTTATCTATCTATCTATCTATCTGTCTGTCTGTCTGTCTGTCTGTCTATCTATCTATCTATCTATCTATCTATCTATCTATCTATCTATCTGTCTGTCTGTCTGTCTATCTATCTATCTATCTATCTATCTATCTATCTATCTATCTATCTATCTGTATGTATGTATGTTTATCTATCTATCTGTCTAACTATCTGTCTGTCCATCTATCTATCTATCTATCTATCTATCTATCTATCTATCTATCTATCTATCTTTCTATCTATCTATCTATCTATCTGTCTGTCTGTCTGTCTTTCTATCAATCTATCTATCTATCTATGTACCTGTCTGTCTGTCTGTTTGTCTGTCTATCTAGCTATCTATCTATCTATCTACCTACAGCTATCTATATCTGTCTGAGAGTGTCATACCCGGTTCACGTCTATCTATTATATCCCACCGGCTGTGAGCGTAGATGTTTCCCATCACCTCTGCCTGAAACATTGTGTGATCATTATACAATGTACTGTTTTATGTAGTTTTTGCTCATATTGGCAGGTTGGACATGTCAAGGACTATTCTCTCTCGTTCTGTCTCTTCTCGCTCTCTCTTTCTCTCTCTCTCTCTCTCTCTCTCTGTTCTCTCTCCCCGCCCCTCTCTGTCTCTTTCTCTCTGTCTCTCTTTCTCTCTGTCTCTTTCTCTCTCTCTCTCTCTTTCTCTCTGTCTCTTTCTCTCTCTTCCTTTCCTCTCTCTCTCTCTTTGCTGCCCCTCTCTCTCTCTCTCTCTCCCTACCTCTCTTTTCCTTTTGCACTCTCCCTCTTGCACTTTATCTGCCCCTCTCGTTCTCTCTCCTCTAGTCCTTCCTCCTTTTACTCTCCAGTTTATATTTTTTTCGGTTCCTCCTTAAGCGCACAGTGTAACTCCATGTAAAACACAATGCAAAGTGAAACCGACCTTTTCAAAGGGCAGAACTGGCAGGTTATATTGTGTACCACACAGATTCATTCTGCGCGAGTTTGCCGTCCAGAAATGTTTGTTTACCTTGATAATGTAGAGGTCAAGCATAAATTTACCTAAATGCCTTTGAGAAGCTTGGGTCACTTATCATTGCTTTTGCTTTGAGGCTACAAGAGTGTCCAATAAACCAGGACACACTTGCAACAAATAAAGCTGAAATAATTTGAGTTTTTATCTATTAACATGTTCTCTGGTTGTAAATGACAGTGATAATCTATACTATATTATATATAGTTGTGGACTTAAGATTTTTCGTTGCCAAAGGCTTCTGAACCACTCAACACTAGACTTCAAATTTTATATAGTGCATCAGAATGGATGTAAGGGTGCACAGTTTTTAATAGAAGTCTCAAATCGGTGGTTGTTCTTTTTATTGGAAATTTATTGTTTCGCCATCATTTAGATCTATTTCGAGTCATGGTTCGCCATTTTAAGGTTTCGTTATCACTTCCTGCGATGTGTTAACTATGAAACATACTAACCCGTGCGCAAATCATGCTGTTTTACGGGATGCGCAATGTTTCAACTCACAAAGGCAGAGCAGTAAGACTTATTTAAAAACAAACAAACAAAAATAAAATAAACAAATAGTAACAGGCAGATGAAGCAGGTCCATAATAACCACCCAGAACTGAAACTAATATTCAAACCGATTTATCCCGGGGAGGGCCGGGGACCTCAGCTTGTTATTTATAGTTCAACCTTTCATGTTGTAATTTTGTGCATGTTAACATATACCAAGATTTCTAATTTTTTTCCCTGTCGTTTTGTTTACAAGTGGAAAATAATTTATACGTGTATCCACATGACCTTTGTCCGTCCTGCCTAAAGATTTACCAGCCTCAACCAGGACCGTCTTAACACCATATTGTGGGGCCCCTGGGCAGAGCAATAGGTTTCCTTTTCCCGTTTCAAAAACCATTGTACACCTGCATGCATGGGGCTTCCTAAACCCTTGGGGCCCCCCTGGGCTCAATTTTCCCATGCGTTAAAACAGCTCTGGTCTCAAACTAATTTATGACTTTTTAATCTGATCCCAGGGGAAGGAAGTTGAAATCTTGAAAAGGCAACATTACGTTTAAGGTCCACATAAGAAAATCCAGCTTGTGAAAACGTTAAAGTTAAGGTAATCTGAAATGATTTGTTTTTACTTTAAATCGTGTCTCAGTATATTCCCCCCACCCACCCACCCACTCCCTCCCAAACCGATTAAAAAAGTGTCCTCCTTGTGGAAAGCTTCATTTTCCAGTATTGTATTTGTATAACTCTTTAATCCCATTTCGGAAATTTGCCTTTGTGCCATTGCAGCCCAGTTATAACTGGAGCAGCACGTCGCCACAGTGCAGCGCCGGTCGGCGGTTTTTTTTGTTTTTTTTTGTGGGGGGGGGGGATGAGGGGGGAGGGGGAGGGATTGGTATGGATGAATTTTAATTTAATTTAATATTACTACCATTACTACATTATTATGTAATCATGACTATTACTGTTATCATCATCATTATCTTTATTTGTATTACTATATCATTGTTAGTTAGTGTTATTAGTTAGTATTACATTATCATTATCATTAGTAGTATCATTATTAGTAGTAGTCTGTTGTTGTAATATCCTCCTTTCTGTGTCATTATTATCATTATTGTTATTATCACTGTTTATTGTTGTTATTGGTTATTATCATCATTATTATTATCACCATCGCCATCATCATCCCCATCATTACTATTGTTATTATTATTATCATCATCGTTTTTATTATTATCTTTTTTTTAATTTTTTATTTTGCCCCGGGCTGTCTGTACCTGAAGAATTCTAGTAAATATTTATATAATTTGTTTTTCTCTCCGCGCCGGTCAACTTGCCCTCCCTGTTCACATTTCAAATTTTACGCAGTTCAGACCGGGATGAAAGATGACATTTCGATGACTTCAAACAAACTGGCAGTAACTCGATTATACCATCTTTCGGGAGTCCTAGAAGTGGAGCGCAATCCTCACCCCGAGACAAAAAAAAATCGCTTATCTGTTTGAACATTTCTCCTTGTTTTTTTATATTGGTTTTTTTTTTTTAAATGCTTGCGCGGGGGGGGGGGGGGGGTAATGAAGGATCCAGAGAAGGAAATTTTGCTTATTGTCTGAGTTGCTGTGGTTCTGATGTTGTCATGTTCTTATGGCACTGTGGTATTTGTACATAGTAAGCTATAGATACAGAACACATCTCAGTATTTTCCCCAAGTCGGCTTTGTAACTCCACTACCGCCCCTTAACAGCACCAATTTTCCCGTACCGGGTCACACAATTAATGCATTGTTCTTTTTTATTATTTTTTTTTTATTTTATTTTTTCCACACTGTAATTTAATGCTGTTGTTACTTGTATGTACGTACTCCGAGCGTTTTGCGCTAGGGGCGCGTAGGTACACGTACCTATCACTAACCCCGTCCTTGTCATCAATCCTAAATCTTATCGAATCCCTAACCCTCCCACCCCTACCCTTTCAACCGAAATACAGGAGGAAAAGAAAAAGGGTGGGGGGGGGGGGGGGGAGTTGTCCAGCTCTGGAGTCATAAAAGGCTACCGAGTACGTACCGCTAGCGCAAACACATGGGATATGTACGTACAAGTAACAACTATCATAATTTAATGGGTATAATCTGCTTGTAGGAGTTAAGTATTAAAATAGCGCCAAAAAAGTCAAAGACTGGAGCCAGTCTGACACCCACAGGAAATCGAAGCCGGTGGATCTGAAAATAGACATATTCCAGGGTTCTGAAGCTCTGGTGAGAGTCGGGCATTGATTTCAAGTTGAGTGCGCGAATCTCACCATCTTTCAAGTTGAGAGAGCGGTGGGTTTTCGATTTCCATGAATGACTTTTGCAAATGAACTGTGTATAAGTGATATGTTAGGCTGGTGGTCCACTGAGTCAAAACTGCTATGCGACTGTTTTGACTCCATGCGCGAGGTCTCTCTTTCTGACTGATGAATTAAGACAGTTTTGACGCGTCCCGAGCAAGTGAGGGAGGCTTGTTTCGGTCTCGCCAATGTACAAGGTCCCATTTACATTTAACTCTGTAGTCCATGATCTTACGCTAAAAAAACCGAGACAAAAGACTCAGTAAGGCCCGGCGCGCACTATCCCATTTTGCCTGCTGCACGGCGTGCAAACTCAGATTTTTGCTAGCTTGGCAAAGAGTTTACAGTGCTGCACAGTGCACACCACGCGAAAGATTGCTTGCATTGAACGGATGGTTTATTTTTACATAGTGCGCGCCGGGCCTAAACCAACAGATTTAGTAATGTTTGGTTTTGGAAGGGGGGGGGGGGGGGGGGGGGGGGGGAGTTGCCAGGTAATTTCCTCTCTTAAGAAAGGAAAGTCAAAAAATACATGTATTAAGATTTTGTACTATATAATGTACCTGCCTGCCTGCCACTTCCACCATCAACACCCCCCCCCCCCCAACCACCACCACCACACCATAGACACACCAATACTGTGCATGTTGGTAATGTTATGATGGAGCATAATTATAAGCAAACATCTTTTCTTCAAGGCTTCAACAACCTCGTAACAGCTGACATTATTTCGTTGATTTTTGCTGTTTGTGTTGTGAGAGCTTTTTGTTTTTCTTTCTGTCTCTCTCTACCCAACCCCACCCCCCCCTCACCCCTTAACCATACACACACACACACACACACACACATACACACACACAAACACACACACATACACATGCGCGTACTAGGTAAATTTACCGACCCTTTTTGTTCTGTATTGAAAAGATAAGGGCCATATCAGTCTGAGGAGTAGGTGCTTATCAGATTTAACGCAGGCCAAACGAATTATGACATTTTAGAATTAGCTGTACGGACAAACACTCTGTAGCGTCCCACTAGTAGGACGATCGATATTTTCTCACCCCCCCCCCCCCCCCGCTTGGCGAGTCTCACTCGGCGACCTTCCTCCCCCCTCTCGCCAGCAAGGCCGGTATTTCTCTTTGATGTGGCTTGTTGGTTTCACTGTAGAAAATCTAGAAGGTCTAAGAAGGTACTGCAGTGTCCGAGATTACGCTAGGTCGACCTTGAGTGATGTAATTCTGTGACGTGTCTGTGTACGATTGGGTGGCTGGTATGTGTCCCGAACGATCTAGGTCTGTCTCGTGCTTATGGGGCGGTCAAGCCGCCAGAATATATATAAGGAGGGCCAGGCGAGCAGGAGTGGTGCAAATCGTAGGGTGAAAGTCGTGGGTGTAAATCGTAGATGTGCAAATCCAGTCATAGTTAGAAGTGTGTCTTCCCGGCTAGCTAGGTGTAAGTGACCTGTGGATATCAGCTCTTGTTTACAGTTATTAAAAGTTAGTATTAATTGTTCATCGGATCCTGTTATTTATTTTTACAACAGTTCGAGACAGTTTCGTTTTTAAGGGGCAGACGATCAGTTCATCTGACTCGCCCCATCATAACGTGCTGAAATTTGCTTCAACTGTTACATATTGGGGGCTCGTCCGGGATCCGATCAGATTAGAACAGATTCGATTCAGACCATCGAAGTGTTTCTAAAGTACATTAAATTGTGTAATCATCATCGAGGATATCCACAACATGTCAGAGGCTATTGGAAGGCTTGGCCAGGAAGCAGACGCCTTGGAGCTCACTGGAAAGGAAAGACAGGACTACATCCGTGAAGGCCTAAAGGAGGAAAGAGAGAGGCAAGAGCGCATGGAGCAACTGAAGGAGGAAAGAGAGAGGCAAGAGCGCATGGAGCAACTGAAGATGGAACGACAGGCTCAGCTAGAAAGAGAAAAGATGAAGCACGAGCTGGAGATGGAGAGGATCCGCCATCAGCGTAGAGGCGAGACGACGCAGGGGACCAGCGACCACGCCAGTTCCAAGAGACCCAAGCTACCTGCATTTCAGGATGGGAAGGACGATCTTGATAGCTGGCTACTTCGTTTTGAGAGGTTTGCCGAGACAGCAGACTGGCACAGATCCACCTGGACGACATCATTGTCTGCCCTGCTGACTGGGAGAGCTCTGGAGTGCTTCTGTCGATTGCCGATCGATGAGGCCAAGGACTACGACAAAGTCAAGGAAGCTTTGCAGAAGAGGTATAACCTGTCAGAGGACGGTTACAGACTCATGTTCAGACAAGGTAAGCCTGAAGATGGAGAAGATGTCGGGATGTTTCTTACTAGGATCAAGACTTACCTAGAGAGGTGGATAAAGCTATCAAAGACGGAGAAGACCTACGAAGGAGTGAGGGACCTGTTCGTTAGAGAGCAGTTTATGGGTGTTTGCCCACCAGACCTTCGACCCATGTGAGGGAGATGAAGCCAAAGACGCTACAGGACGTCGCAGACTCAGCGGAGGCGTTCCTGGTAGCGAGGAACCGGACACTCAGCGGGAGCGCCAGACTCCAGAGCCGGCCAGTGCGACAGAGGCCCAACGGAGACAGAAGCACACAGGTCTGCCATAGGTGCCAGAGGCCGGGACATAAGGCGACGGAGTGTCGTGCCAAGATAAACGACAAATGTGAGTTGAAATGTTACCTTTGTGGAAAGCCAGGCCACGTTCGGAGAATGTGTCCAGCCCAGAAGGATGCGGGGCGAGGCAAGCCGAACAAGGCGGCGGCGGCCGTAGTGATAGCGGCGGACGACTCGTCGATACAGGATGCGACGACGGCTGACACCAGCATCAACGTTCAAGCGGTAATGAAGGACGGGAAGCTCCAGTTAGGGGTGCCTGTTACGTGCGGAGGATGCAGTGACGGAAGGACCGTGCAGAAGCTGAAGTTACCAGTGATGAAGGGCTTGATTGGAAATCGAGCAGTAGACGTCCTAAGAGATACCGGCTGTGAAGGTGTGGTGGTGCGGCGATCACTGGTGGACGACGGATAGCTCACCGGTGGGAAGAAACTGATCGCGGGGATCGATAACTCCTTGTTAGCGGCGGAAGAAGCCATTATCGACGTGAGAACGCCTTACCTGACGGGCAGAGTGACGGCACTGTGTCTCCCGGAGACCATCTGCGACCTAGTAGTCGGGAACGTGGACGGAGCGAAGGACCCGTACGACCCTGATACTGAGGTGATGGTAGGAGCGGTGACCACGAGGGCCCAGGAGAAGAGGAAGGACCAGTCTACGTTGCTGAGGGTGCCGAGGGCAGAACGGCACGCGGGAGTGGATAGGAAGGAACTCATCCGACTCCAGGAAGAAGACGAAGACCTCAAGAAGTTGGGGCAGAAGAAAATTCCGACCAACAGAGGCAACAAGTCCGTACACTTCGAGAGACACGGATGTGTATTGTACCGGATTTATAGGGACATAAGACAGGCTACGATTACAAGACAAGTGGTACTGCCCGAGATACTGAGGGAGTATGTACTGAGCGTTGCCCATGATTCTATCGTCGGAGGACATCTCGGCGTGAAGAAGACGAAGGACAGGGTGATGAGCAATTTTTACTGGCCTGGTATCGAAGGTGACGTCGCGAGATACTGCCGCTCATGTGACATCTGCCAGAGGACAGTGAACAAGGGAGCGACTCCTAAGGTGCATTTGCAGAGTATGCCAGTGGTAGACATCCCATTTAGGAGAGTGGCCGTGGACCTAGTAGGACCTATTGACCCCCCAAGTGAAGGCGGACATCGGTATATCCTGGTATACGTAGACTACGCTACTCGTTACCCTGAAGCGACCCCCTTGAAGAAGATTGACGCGGAGACAGTAGCAGAAGCCTTAGTAAATATCTACAGCCGTTTGGGTGTGCCCGAGGAGATCTTATCTGATCAAGGGACTCAATTCATGTCGGACGTCATGAAAGAAACGAACAGAATACTGGGGATTCGACAGTCGACCACCACAGTCTACCACCCTATGTGCAACGGGCTGGTGGAGCGATTTAATGGCACACTGAAGAAGACCTTGAGGCGACTGTGCGCGGAGCAACCTAAGCAGTGGCACTGATACATTAACCCGCTGCTCTTCGCGTATCGTGAAGTTCCCCAAGAATCGACAAAGTTCGCCCCATTCGAGTTGCTGTATGGAAGAACGGTGAGAGGACCGATGCACATCTTGCGAAAATTATGGACCAAGGACGTAGAGGAGCCGGAGACAAAGACCAGTTACCAGTACGTCATGGAACTACGCGAGCGGCTGGAGGACACGTGGAAGTTAGCGACGGAAGAGCTCTCAAAGGCACAAGGTGGACAGAAAACCTATTACGACCGGAAGGCGCGAGAGAGGAAGTTCCGCCCTGGCGACGAAGTTTTAGTACTGCTGCCGACAAACGCCAACAAGCTCCTAGTTCAGTGGAAGGGACCATACAAGATAGTCTCGGTTGTCGGCGTCAACGACTACAAAGTCAAGATGGGTGTGAAAGAGAAGACATTGCACGCTAACCTTCTCAAGAGGTATATCCCCATGACTACACCAGCGACGACGCAAGCAGCGGCGGCGGCAATGGGACCGGCATCTGTCGTGACCGAGATGTGTGAGATGAACGACGGCAGGAGCGACACCATACCTGGAGATGTAGACGCTATGATGGACGACGACGGTGATGGTGCTGGGACTGTGCTGGCAGAGAACGACATGATGGACGAGAGTCAACCTGTGGAGTCGACATGGTGAAGGAGTATCAACGCATCTTCACCAATCTCCCCGGATGCTACCAGTTAGGCGAACATCGCATCGACCTGACATCAGAGGTACTTGTTCGGCAACGACCATACCCGGTGCCCTATGCTATGCGCGACTCCTTGAAGGAGGAGCTCAGCACCATTGAAAGGTTGGGCATCATACGCAGGAGCTCATCAGCTTATGCTTCACCGGTTGTTGTCGTCAAGAAGAAGGATGGATCCAACCGAGTCTGCATCGACTACAGGAGGCTGAACAAGATCACTGTGTTCGACCTTCATCCGACAGCAGCCCCATCGGAAGTGTTCCAGAGTCTGTCGAGAGGAAGAATATTCTCTCGGATCGACTTGAGCAAGGGATACTGGCAAGTGCGAGTCCGGGAACAAGACATTCCCAAGACAGCGTTCGTCACCATGGGCGAACACTATGAATTCACCCGGATGCCCTTCGGGATGATGAACTCAGGAGCTACACTGAACAGGATCGTGAAGCCATTGGTCCAGGGACTGAACAATGTGACAGCGTATGTGGACGACCTGCTGATCCACACAGAGACATTCGACGAGCATGTGAAGGCTCTCAAAGAATTGCTGCAGAGGATGGACCAAGCTGGATTAACTGCAAGACCATCCAAGTGCCTGATTGGAACGTCTGAAGTGGACTTTGTTGGACACTCAGTGGGAAAGGGTATGATTGGTCTGTTAGAAGAAAATGTGTGTAAGGTGCGAGATGCACCCAGACCCACCACCAAGAAGGAAGTGAAAGCATTTTTAGGACTGGTAGGATATTACCAGGAATGTGTACCTAACTTTGCAGCGATTGCAGCACCACTGTCTGATTTGCTTAGAAAGGGACAGCCCAATGTAGTTCAGTGGGAAGAAGTGCAGGAGAAAGCGTACATTTCTTTGAAGAATGCCATTGTTTCCAAACCCGTGTTATGTTTGCCAGATTTTTCAAAAGAATTTGTCTTAGCAACTGATGCATCAGACCGCGGGTTGGGTGCTGCTCTTATGCAGGAATATGAGGGAAAGTTATATCCTGTGGCATATGCCAGTCGTAAGCTATTGCCTCGTGAGACGAAATATTCAGTCTCAGAGCGAGAATGCCTGGCCATCGTTTGGGCGGTAAAGAAGTTTACTTTGTATTTGTATGGTAAGGAGTTTGTGCTCCAGACTGACCATAGGTCATTAGAGTATTTGAATTCTGCCAGATTTGACAGCCCAAAGCTATTACAATGGAGTCTATTTTTACAGTCATATCGATTCAGGATTAGGTATGTCAAGGGCAAGGAAAATGTCGGCGCCGACTTCCTAAGCAGAGTGTTTTGAATAGTACAAGTTCAGTGAGATGTATTGTAACCCAGATTTTTACCTATTAGATAAGTTTCTGGGATGACTGTATTGTAATGTAATGGCATATATTTTTTATCTGAATGAGTATTGAATTATTGGCCGGCAGAGAGCCACTATGTATTAGTCATATTTTGATGTTTTCATTATTTGTCACCAATGGGACAATGTAATTTTTGAAGACTGTAACCCAAATGAGAACTGCGAGCAAGCAGTGATTTTGTATGTTGCATTGATGTAATTTACGAGTGGCCTAAGCTTAGGCGGTATTGGTATTGCTTCGTTTGATCTGATATGATGAAGTTAGACCCTGATCAGTAGTCGATATGTGTTGGTATTTTTGCCATTGTAACTATGAGTTTATGCATTTATGCATTTGGTATTTAAGACAACCATCGTTGTGTACAGCGTTTATGTGCTATGGTTCGTGCACGAAGCATTTTGTACTCGATGGCCATCGTTTCGCCATTGTATGATTTTTAATAGTATCATTGACCATCGTTTCACCACAGTGGTGGTAGTGTATTGTTTATAATAGTAGGTCTACTGTTGACCATGGTTTTGTAATGGTACTGTAATGATATTGTAATGAGATTGTATTAGTGTTATAAAGATAATATGGTTATTGTATTGTACTTAGGATATTGGGAAAACACCTAGTACATTATTAGCAATGGCTATTGTAAGATTGGAGATGATAAGTATTCTATGATAGTGTAGACGCTTTATGGTGTAGATAGTTGAAGAATGTTCAACTTAAATTGGGGAGTTGTGTAGCGTCCCACTAGTAGGACGATCGATATTTTCTCACCCCCCCCCCCCCGCTTGGCGAGTCTCACTCGGCGACCTTCCTCCCCCCTCTCGCCAGCAAGGCCGGTATTTCTCTTTGATGTGGCTTGTTTGTTTCACTGTAGAAAATCTAGAAGGTCTAAGAAGGTACTGCGGTATCCGAGATTACGCTAGGTCGACCTTGAGTGATGTAATTCTGTGACGTGTCTGTGTACGATTGGGTGGCTGGTATGTGTCCCGAACGATCTAGGTCTGTCTCGTGCTTATGGGGCGGTTAAGCCGCTTCCTGAACGTTCCTGGACAGAATATATATAAGGAGGGCCAGGCGAGCAGGAGTGGTGCAAATCGTAGGGTGAAAGTCGTGGGTGTAAATCGTAGATGTGCAAATCCAGTCATAGTTAGAAGTGTGTCTTCCCGGCTAGCTAGGTGTAAGTAACCTGTGGATATCAGCTCTTGTTTACAGTTATTAAAAGTTAGTATTAATTGTTCATCGGATCCTGTTATTTATTTTTACAACAGTTCGAGACAGTTTCGTTTTTAAGGGGCAGACGATCAGTTCATCTGACTCGCCCCATCATAACGTGCTGAAATTTGCTTCAACTGTTACACACTCCACGAACTGTAGTGATAATTCAAGACACAAGGATATGTGAGTGTGCATGAGAAAACCCACAAGAAGTCGGCAACATGAGATTTTGAGTTCTGTACATATAATAAAAGACAAGACATTTCTGATAAATTGAAGTCAGTAACACCCCCCCCCCCCCCACCCCCTAAAACAAGATGTTGTGAAAACGGCGTTTAACCCTATAAGTGGCAATAGCTAATTGACCAAGTAATTGGAGTTATTGATGTTAGGATACCGTTGTCTAATAACTAAGCCGTTATAGAGATCATAGTGAGTAGTGTTCACTGCTCATCTACAGTTTACCTTGTAACATGCAACGGTCCCCTAAACAACAGCCAAGTTGGAAGTTTGTGTCGGACCCATTATTTTCACTTCAAAGCCGTTTTTCTCAAAATCAGCTCTGCCGACTTATTGTGGGTTTTCTCATACACACTCACATATTAGAGGAAGCCATAATGATAATCTAGATACATAAAGGTGGACTGGTGCGGCGTTCTCCGCCGCCAACTCCTCAATTGTCGAAGGTCGTAGAGAAACATTCCAGGATTGTCAAGCTGGATTTTCGTGAGTACGGCAGCGGAACGGTCAAAAACCCTTCAAGTAGTGAAATAGAAAGAATGTTTTCATGTGTACAAAAATGCTGTTTCCGTACACATGGAAACACTCTTCATTTTTACTACTTGTTGAATTTTTAAATAATTATTTCCTTTGCCGTTTCCGCTTCCATACACATGAAAACACAACTTAAACAGTTCAATCGAGGTTCTCTTTGATTATTTTTTTTTTTTAATATGTATTATAATTATTTTTATTTTAATTATCTGGATAAGTCTATGACTGCTGTCAACGTTTTAGGCCACCCAGCCATTAACCTGTGGATAATAATTAAATTATGATGATTGTTCATTATAAATCTCACACACATGTGCACCACAGGAGAGTGAGTCAGAACTGGTGCGACATCAGACAGCAGAAGTTAGAAAGTGTTTCAAATAATTATGAAACTTATTCGGTAGGAAAGGTGCTGCTGCCCTTATAGATTTCTTGTTAAATGTAACATGTAATGTAATGCAATGATTCACTTGTATAGCACTCGAATCCACAAAAGAAAAAAAAATAATTGCTGTGCTCTAAGGCGCTGAACTAAAATTAAAAACAGGATCAACAAAAGATCAATTCATCATGCTCCCTCCCACTCCTCTCACCCTCAAACCTCTGAGATCGAAAAGGGATATCACTCGGCTTCAATGAAAACAGTCCTAAACAGTTTAGTTTTGAGCCTATTTTTAAATATGGCGATGCTTTCAAAGAATGATGAAAATGTATGCAAAAGGAAGAAAAAGAGAAGACAAAGTAGAGAGGAAAAAAAGATAATATTAAAGTGAAGGTCTAACTATTAGATCAAACTCGACTATTGCCCCTGTCAAAATTGCCCATTTTCTGATTGCGCAGACATCGAGAGTTACTTACTCTGGCACGTGCTTTGCTAGCTACGACAGACTAAATTGTCTGGGTTTACTGCAGACTTGGGGGTGGGGGCGGGGGGGGGGGGGACTTTTCTGTCTGTTTTATTGTAGCTTAGGTGGAGATGACAAGTCGATGGCTCCGTCTACCAGCAAGATGGCGCCTACATCGCCCATAGAGGGCATCATTATCGTCTCTCGGAGGGTTAACCAGACACTTTGTCACAAATGGACTGAAGCTTTCTGAGGGACATCTATTTTGGGGGTGTCGGGGAAACGTGTCGGGAGGAGGGGGAGGTCAAGGAAAGGGCCAGTCTTGGGCGCTTATAAGAACTGAAGCTGGGATAGCCCGATTTAGTATGCAGCGGATTTTGTCACAACAAAAAAATTACACTTGTTTACGAGTTTTTAAAACACGAGTCGTCTTGACATGTGGAAAACCAGATTACCATCGGGCAAGTGTCTGTGTTTACCCGTTCATAATATCAGAGTTTTATCTTTTACAAAAATAAGAATTGTATACCAACCTGTTTATGTCTCCTAGAATGTTGATTTGTTGATTATTCCCTGTCAAATCCTTTCTGTTTGTCTGTTTATCTATCTATCTATCTATCTATCTATCTATCTATCTATCTATCTATCTATCTATCTATCTATCTATCTATCTATCTATCTATCTATCTATCTAGCTATCTATCTAGCTATCTGTCTATCTATCTATCTATCTATCTATCTATCTATCTATCTATCTATCTATCTATCTATCTATCTATCTGTCTGTCTGCCTATCCAACCATCCACCTACCCATTTACACAGCCATTCATATGTCCATCCATCCATCCATCCATCCATATATCCACCCGTCCGAGCCTCTGTCCGTCTGTCCATCCGCCTGTCTAGCTATCCACCCGCTGGGCTTTCCATGATGTTCAGAAAGGTGGACATAATGATAGTAATTTACACATAATCTCTAAGAACAAAACAAAACCAAAAAGAAAATCCACCCATCCAAGCACATAGAGACACTGACATACAAATACCTCTACACCCTCACACACCCAGTGCAAACCCCTCAGACACTATATTGCCTTTGTCCTGATCGATCTGGTATCAAATATTGTCGTAAGAGTTGCTTTGTCGCTCACGCTAAGCCCATCGCTTCCTACTCAAGCCCCATGAATGTCCCCTCCCCCCCCCCCCCAGGCTAAGATAGGACTTAGGTAATGCACGGTGGGGCCAGCAGTGACCACACATCCATGCTGCCATCACAGAACACTGTATGAATCAAGTTTGGCATTAATGACAGAAAACTTACAGTGGCAAGAGGAGGTTGACCAGAATGTATAGCAGACGTATCGACTCTGATGATGAAGTCGTATAATTTTGCCTCAGTCATTATTTCATAATTTCTAGGGTCAGCCAGATACTTCTAGCATGTTCGATGAGATCTATTAGGCTCTAGCGCACTGAATAAACTCTATTTTTAGAGTGAGATGTGGATTTTCCTAAATGTCTAAGCCTGAGCCACTTTTCGTGGCTTTTTCTTTGAGGTTACAAGAGTGTCCAATAAACAGAAACACTTGCAAAAAATTGTGTTGAAATAATTTGAGTTTTTGTCTGTCTGCATGTTCTCTGGTTGTTTATGGCAGTGATATTTATAGTTCAACATTTCACGTTGTAATTTTGTCTATTTTAATTAATTTATCCCCAGATTGCTTTTTTTTTTTCTCTCTCTCTTTGTCATGTCATGTTTAGCCTACGAGTGGAAAATAATTTATACCTGTGATCTCATGAACTTTGACGTTTGTCCTGCCTAAAATTTCACCTGTCCCACTATGAATTTATGACCTTTTGACCTGAGCCCAGGTGAAGGGGGTTGAAATCTTTAAGGCAACTCAAGAACCTCGGGCATTACTGAGACTGGATCAAGTCTGTATCACTTGATCATTCAAAGGAAGTTCAAGTCTGATTTGAAAGCGACGCGAAACAAGACTTGACCCCGTGCGTGTCCAGCCTTTCTTATACGGTCAGAACCATCACTATAAGTGCCCACTGCCCTCGGGCCTACCATCCAGTGGTTATAGGTAACTGTGGCTCTGGTCCCTGGCACTACACTGGGGCCCAGGCTGGACACAGACCATGATATCAATTTCATTCCCTCCGAGGTAAAAAGAATCTGTATTATATAAATTGATGTGCATTTTTGATGCTTTAAAAATTAAATGAAATCAAAGAGTACGCGCGAACAGAAAGGGGTCACTATTGGTCGATTTGCACTGCGAGACGCGGAAGGCTCCGCGAAACCACCGTTAGCATGGAGCGAAAAGTAGGTCACGGCGGTAAATAATGCCCGCTTGTACGTTTTCATTTGGAAAAGAGCTCAATCTTGGCTCTAAATAGTTTCAATCAACCAGAAAATATGAACAAATCGCCGTACCTAGGTCGGTACAGTAAAACCGCAAAGCTTCTAAAAACTCGATAATGTAGAAGTGAAGGATTTAGTTTGCACAATGAAGGATTGAAAAGATAGAATACTCTAAGGATTATGCAGTAAAGTAACCTCTGGGTAGAAATACTCGGAAAAGAAAGACCTCAAACCACGCAAGCAAGCATGTTTACTGCACGCAGCTACATAGCAAAGCTACTGTTCGCTATTTTCCTAGTTCTGAGAAATCACAAGGCTAGGCGTTTACATGCGACATTGTTGTGTTGCAGTCACGTCGCCGTGACGTCGCAATTTTTGAAATCTAGACAAACGAATGTAGATGCGCATACATGCGACATTAGGGCTCATTACAGAGACAACGGGAACATAAAGTCCAAGAAACGAATTCAAAACATCAGCAAGTAGCACGACTTAAGAGACCTTGTTTGAAATGAACTTGGAGTTCCCCTGATATTGGGTACTATTTAAATTGGTTTTTGTCTTATCTCAGTTTGAGCTTAGCTGTTTTTAGTATCGACCACATTCCTCAGTCTGCCTTCTAGGCCACGCCTGGAGCTCTGTCTTTAAGTTAGGGACCGTCCATAAAGTACCTAAGCTCGATTTTGGCAATTTTTTATTTCCACTTGTGTACGTGTATGACACCCTCGGTCTCAACACTCTCGCCCCCTTAGACGACCGGGTGGTTGATGGGCGTTTCTGGTAGGATCTCCTTCTCTCCTGTTGGTGGTTGGTGGGCTCGTTTGGTGTAGTCTTCTCAAATCTTTCTAGTCCTTGTTTCATTTCTCATCTTGTCCTCACTCCACGCAGTTTTCTGGTCTAGTTTCCTGCCCGTTTGTCCTAGTTTGGAAACACGACAGAAAATTGTCTATTTCGTGTCTGTTTGCACAGAAATTCAGTTACCGATTATCACATCAGATTTCTGCACTCATTTTTTTTTTTATCCTCTGGTTAATCGTGTCCTCCGGGTTTATAATACAAGCCATTGTCTCTTGCTCGACTGCACCGAGTAAATACATTGCCTTTCTTTTGTTGTTTTTGTTGTTGTCGTCGTTTTTATGGTATTGTGTGCACATGTTCTATAGCCAGGGCAGTGGCGTATCTAATAAGATTTAGTAGGGGAATAGGGATGGCACTTGCTGTGTACGGCACTTGAAAAGGGTTGGTTGGAAAAAGGGGAGGTGAGGGGGGGGGGGGGGGAGTCACAGAGCCTTTTTTTGTTAAAAGTTGCACGAGTCATCCTTTCTATTCATAATAAAGACGCGCAGTTATAATGTTTATGTAGTGCTAGAATTTTTTAATTAAAAGATCGATGAGCTTGACTAGTATTTTTCAGCTTTTGTGGTAAAGTTATGTAAGAGGAGCGTGTCAGATGTCTGGATAGGTGTTGGCAATTTAAGTGCATGCCATAGGCGCTATTTTCCTTACTGGGGGACACAAGGTGCTCGCCTGTCATGCCGAAAGTTCCGAGTTCGATCCGTGGTTGGTTGCAGGCAATTTAATTTTGGGGTGGGGGGGGGGGGAATGGGAGGGGTGATTTCTGTCTCCGATCCTATGGTAGGTAGGACCGAGCACATAGTCTTCTCGGATAAGGACGAAAAACTCGGAGGGCCCTTGTGCACGTTGCACACGTTAAAGATACCTTTATTGAGAAGAGCAGACCGAACAAAGCCGCTGTTCGAGCAAAATTCTAAAAAAAAAAAACAATCCTGATCCCTACCACAACAAGTAAAATAAAAACAATCCTAATCCCTACCACAACAAGTAAAATAAAAACAATCCTGATCCCTACCACAACAAGTAAAATAAAAACAATCCTAATCCCTACCACAACAAGTAAAATAAAAACAATCCTAATCCCTACCACAACAAGTAAAATAAAAACAATCCTGATCCCTACCACAACAAGTAAAATAAAAACAATCCTGATCCCTACCACAACAAGTAAAATAAAAACAATCCTAATCCCTACCACAACAAGTAAAATAAAAACAATCCTGATCCCTACCACAACAAGTAAAATAAAAACAATCCTGATCCCTACCACAACAAGTAAAATAAAAACAATCCTAATCCCTACCACAACAAGTAAAATAAAAACAATCCTGATCCCTACCACAACAACTAAAATAAAAACAATCCTGATCCCTACCACAACAAGTAAAATAAAAACAATCCTAATCCCTACCACAACAAGTAAAATAAAAACAATCCTAATCCCTACCACAACAAGTAAAATAAAAAATATCCTAATCCCTACCACAACAAGTAAAATAAAAACAATCCTAATCGATACCACAACAAGTAAAATAAAAACAATCCTGATCCCTACCACAACAAGTAAAATAAAAACAATCCTAATCCCTACCACAACAAGTAAAATAAAAACAATCCTAATCCCTACCACAACAAGTAAAATAAAAACAATCCTGATCCCTACCACAACAAGTAAAATAAAAACAATCCTAATCCCTACCACAACAAGTAAAATAAAAACAATCCTGATCCCTACCACAACAAGTAAAATAAAAACAATCCTGATCCCTACCACAACAAGTAAAATAAAAACAATCCTGATCCCTACCACAACAAGTAAAATAAAAACAATCCTGATCCCTACCACAACAAGTAAAATAAAAACAATCCTGATCCCTACCACAACAAGTAAAATAAAAACAATCCTAATCCCTACCACAACAAGTAAAATAAAAACAATCCTAATCCCTACCACAACAAGTAAAATAAAAACAATCCTAATCCCTACCACAACAAGTAAAATAAAAACAATCCTGATCCCTACCACAACAAGTAAAATAAAAACAATCCTAATCCCTACCACAACAAGTAAAATAAAAACAATCCTAATCCCTACCACAACAAGTAAAATAAAAACAATCCTAATCCCTACCACAACAAGTAAAATAAAAACAATCCTGATCCCTACCACAACAAGTAAAAAAAAAACAATCCTAATCCCTACCACAACAAGTAAAATAAAAACAATCCTAATCCCTACCACAACAAGTAAAATAAAAACAATCCTAATCCCTACCACAACAAGTAAAATAAAAACAATCCTAATCCCTACCACAACAAGTAAAATAAAAACAATCCTAATCCCTACCACAACAAGTAAAATAAAAACAATCCTAATCCCTACCACAACAAGTAAAATAAAAACAATCCTGATCCCTACCACAACAAGTAAAATAAAAACAATCCTGATCCCTACCACAACAAGTAAAATAAAAACAATCCTAATCCCTACCACAACAAGTAAAATAAAAACAATCCTGATCCCTACCACAACAAGTAAAATAAAAACAATCCTGATCCCTACCACAACAAGTAAAATAAAAACAATCCTAATCCCTACCACAACAAGTAAAATAAAAACAATCCTGATCCCTACCACAACAAGTAAAATAAAAACAATCCTAATCCCTACCACAACAAGTAAAATAAAAACAATCCTGATCCCTACCACAACAAGTAAAATAAAAACAATCCTGATCCCTACCACAACAAGTAAAATAAAAACAATCCTAATCCCTACCACAACAAGTAAAATAAAAACAATCCTAATCCCTACCACAACAAGTAAAATAAAAACAATCCTGATCCCTACCACAACAAGTAAAATAAAAACAATCCTAATCCCTACCACAACAAGTAAAATAAAAACAATCCTGATCCCTACCACAACAAGTAAAATAAAAACAATCCTAATCCCTACCACAACAAGTAAAATAAAAACAATCCTGATCCCTACCACAACAAGTAAAATAAAAACAATCCTAATCCCTACCACAACAAGTAAAATAAAAACAATCCTGATCCCTACCACAACAAGTAAAATAAAAACAATCCTAATCCCTACCACAACAAGTAAAATAAAAACAATCCTGATCCCTACCACAACAAGTAAAATAAAAACAATCCTAATCCCTACCACAACAAGTAAAATAAAAACAATCCTAATCCCTACCACAACAAGTAAAATAAAAACAATCCTAATCCCTACCACAACAAGTAAAATAAAAACAATCCTGATCCCTACCACAACAAGTAAAAAAAAAACAATCCTAATCCCTACCACAACAAGTAAAATAAAAACAATCCTAATCCCTACCACAACAAGTAAAATAAAAACAATCCTAATCCCTACCACAACAAGTAAAATAAAAACAATCCTAATCCCTACCACAACAAGTAAAATAAAAACAATCCTAATCCCTACCACAACAAGTAAAATAAAAACAATCCTAATCCCTACCACAACAAGTAAAATAAAAACAATCCTGATCCCTACCACAACAAGTAAAATAAAAACAATCCTGATCCCTACCACAACAAGTAAAATAAAAACAATCCTAATCCCTACCACAACAAGTAAAATAAAAACAATCCTGATCCCTACCACAACAAGTAAAATAAAAACAATCCTGATCCCTACCACAACAAGTAAAATAAAAACAATCCTAATCCCTACCACAACAAGTAAAATAAAAACAATCCTGATCCCTACCACAACAAGTAAAATAAAAACAATCCTGATCCCTACCACAACAAGTAAAATAAAAACAATCCTGATCCCTACCACAACAAGTAAAATAAAAACAATCCTGATCCCTACCACAACAAGTAAAATAAAAACAATCCTAATCCCTACCACAACAAGTAAAATTAAAACAATCCTAATCCCTACCACAACAAGTAAAATAAAAACAATCCTGATCCCTACCACAACAAGTAAAATAAAAACAATCCTAATCCCTACCACAACAAGTAAAATAAAAACAATCCTGATCCCTACCACAACAAGTAAAATAAAAACAATCCTAATCCCTACCACAACAAGTAAAATAAAAACAATCCTGATCCCTACCACAACAAGTAAAATAAAAACAATCCTAATCCCTACCACAACAAGTAAAATAAAAACAATCCTGATCCCTACCACAACAAGTAAAATAAAAACAATCCTAATCCCTACCACAACAAGTAAAATAAAAACAATCCTGATCCCTACCACAACAAGTAAAATAAAAACAATCCTAATCCCTACCACAACAAGTAAAATAAAAACAATCCTGATCCCTACCACAACAAGTAAAATAAAAACAATCCTAATCCCTACCACAACAAGTAAAATAAAAACAATCCTGATCCCTACCACAACAAGTAAAATAAAAACAATCCTAATCCCTACCACAACAAGTAAAATAAAAACAATCCTAATCCCTACCACAACAAGTAAAATAAAAACAATCCTAATCCCTACCACAACAAGTAAAATAAAAACAATCCTAATCCCTACCACAACAAGTAAAATAAAAACAATCCCTACCACAACAAGTAAAATAAAAACAATCCCTACCACAACAAGTAAAATAAAAACAATCCCTACCACAACAAGTAAAATAAAAACAATCCCTACCACAACAAGTAAAATAAAAACAATCCCTACCACAACAAGTAAAATAAAAACAATCCCTACCACAACAAGTAAAATAAAAACAATCCCTACCACAACAAGTAAAATAAAAACAATCCCTACCACAACAAGTCAAATAAAAACAATCCCTACCACAACAAGTCAAATAAAAACAATCCCTACCACAACAAGTCAAATAAAAACAAACAAAAAATTGAAGAGTAATTAATGACAAGGGCAGCGAACCTCTAAAGTAAAGACCTAAACGCGGTATTTTCCTTAGATACGCCCCTGGAGAAGGAGAGAGCAAGACTTGCGTATTATTCCAGGTCCTTCGCCTATCATTTTGTATGTATCGGCGCAAAATTGGGAGAGCACGGGAAGATAAGAATAAGAATGAGAGGTAGCAGAAGAAGAAGGAGAATAAATTGGTCGATGAGGACGAGAAGAAACCCAGTTCCTATGCAGTCCAAGGCATGATGCCGTCCCAGCTTCCTGTTTTAAATTTTAAAAAATAAAAGAAGATCTCAGGTTCAGTTACATACAAACAACTGATTCAGATTTGAGGATTTCAACAACACAGCTGATGATAGAGTCATAAAATGCTGACAGTAAGATTGCTATTGTTCAGATCACTCCTATTCCACGTATAAAGTTCCAGCTGTGAATGATAGGAGTGCCCATTGTGAGTTACTTGATGAAATTGTAAAGCCTCTACAAACTCAGATAAATGTGAACGATTTAGTTTGCACAATGAACAATTGAAACGATAGCAGGGGGCGACAATCCTCGTAGGATTTACGATGTCTGATGGCTTTTGTGGTAAGGGATTATCTTCCTTCATTGCAATGATTGAAACGGGTGTTGTGGAGTTTGTAGGTAATCTCAGACCTGTACTGTCATTCTGATAGATTATGGATACACTAGATAGCTCACTTAAAGTTTGGAACATAGGATTACACTCAGGTGAGACAATTAACGTGTGTGCGACTCAGGACGGCTCCAAAACAATGCGTCAGTTGTACAAAATACTGTTTCTGTGAGGTTGTGGTAAATTCCTCAACCGTGTTGAAGTGCCAGAGGTTTAGGGACTAAGTTCATCTACTGATTTACAGTATTAGGGACGAAGTTCTTCAGTTGTTTTACAGTGCTAGAGGCTCAGAGACGAAGTTCCTTAGTTGTTTTACAGTGCAAGAGGCTCAGAGACGAAGTTCCTCGGTTGTTTTACAGTGCTAGAGGCTCAGAGACGAAGTCCCTCAGTTGTTTTACAGTGCTAGAGACTCAAAGATGAACTTCCTCATTTGTATTACAGTGCTAGAGACTGAGAGACGAAGCTCCTCACTTGTGTTACAGTGCTAGAGATTCAGAGACTAACTTCCTCAGTTGTACTCCAGTGCTAGAGATTCAGAGACGAAGTTCATCAATTGTGTTACTGTACTGGAGATTCAGAGACGAAGTTCCTCAATTGTGTTACAGTGCTAGAGATTCAGAGACGAAGTTCCTCAATTGTGTTACAGTGCTAGAGATTCAGAGAAGAAGTTCCCCAATTGTGTTACAGTGCTAAAGATTCAGAGACGAAGTTCCTCAATTGTGTTACAGATTCAGAGACAAAGTTTCTCAGTTGTACTCCGGTGCTAGAGATTCAGAGATGAAATTCCTCAATTGTGCTACAGTGCTAAAGATTCAGAGACGATGGTCCTCAATTGTGTTACAATGTTAGATATTCAGAGACGAAGTTCCTCAGTTGTGTTACAGTGCTAGAGACTCAGAGACGACTTTCCTCAATGTGTTCCAGTAAGAGATTAAAAGACGAAGTTCCTGTAATGTGCTTTACAGTGATGACTTTTCATAATGGCAGTTTTTGGGCATACTAACTCGCTTCTGAATCTGTGGCGTCTCCGTGCCATGTAAGTTATATTCCATTTAATTTATCTGATTCATCTCCAGACGTCTTCTGACCAAAGCTCTCTTAATTTTCACGTTGTTATTCAAATGTTTTAAACTCTTTGTGCAAGCACATGACACTGAATTCTCAGCATTCCGTAATTGACAAAGACTGTCTTGTGGGATTTGTTTTTTATTTAAATATAATTAATGCTGAGCAAATTATATACGAATCGCTGAGAGCGGCGGCTTACAGGAATTAATCAGTTAACGGCTCTTAAGGCGATTGCAAACATACACACAAGAAAGGTACATGTTAATCATCTGATTAATATACATTCAGAGACACACATACACACATACAAACACTCTCTCTCTCTCTTTCTGTGTGTGTGTGTGTGTCTGTCTGTTTCTCTCTCTCTCTCTCTCTCTCTCTTTCTCTCTCTCTCTCTCTCTCTCTCTCTCTCTCTCTCTCTCTCTCTCTCTCTCTCTCTCTCTCTCTCTCTCTGGGTCATTCACTCTCTCCGCTCTTTTGCTACCTATAACAATATAAGTACCGGTATTATGAAAGTTTGTGCTATAGGGAACAGCATTAAATCCGATGAAAAATTCGTCCCGTATCCTGATGTCGGTAACTGCTGTTACTCGTTGTCTGTGATGTCGCGCAAGTTCCCGAAAATCTGGCCATCCCCCCACCCCCAAGGGCCGCCATGCCGTCGGAGTGTATTGTACAGATGATCTCCTCAACAAGATGGTTGTCAGTTAGGGTGAACGTCTGGTCCCATGACAGGCTGCATTACGAGCTTACAAAGGCAAGAAACAAAAGCAATAATGTCACATTCACCACTTCACAATCTGTTCAGTTTGTACACGTGTAGCGTCTCCGCAGGTCTGCCAAATTTGGTACAGGATGAAAAATGATGAGTGGGACATCGAGGGTGTTTATTTTGTAAATTCCCTTTGTAGTGAGACATTTTACATGCAATATTATACCCATTGGCTAGGTAAAGACAGCCTTTGAAAAGCATACCGCTGTTGTTTCTCACGTTGATAGATCTGTGTTGCGCAAGCTGCAGGTTTTGTATTATTAGTTTACTGTGGTTGTAGGGGCCCAGGGGGTGTTATATAATCACACTTGTATGGAAATCCATCTTTGTCATTTTCCTAAAGAATCAACTGACATATCACATTAAGCTGCTTACTCAATTAACGGGACAAACATATATTATTGAGCACGAATGTACTCAGCAGGATCAAAACAACCGCTTGAAATGGAGACTTGTGTGCACATGTGTGGGGTATTGACTGAAATGCGTCATGTCGAACTCTTTAATGTCAATTGAAAAAGGAGAATCTGATTTCAATTATTTTCTCTCTATTAATAAGCGCTTTAAGCATTAAGTGATGTTTGTCGTGCTAGTATTAAATAGATTTCTCGAACCGGCAAGACGTCCAAGCTACGTGCGGTCTAATACGTAATCTTGCTTTAAGTTAGTGTTACATAGGACTGTGTATACCCTACAGTACTGGGGTAAGTGGAGAATATTATAATATATTTCATAGTTTGATTGCCCGATTTGTGATTAGCCCGTTCTCTGAACTGGACAAGTGTTTGGCAGTATTAATAGTGTCCATTACTTCAAAGCAATCTCTGTTTCCTATGTTTGACACTGGCATTCAGTGAAACTTTCCAGCAATTGTATAGCATGTAAGAAAAATATGGTAGTGCTTGTTAAAAATGACGTCCTGATATTACGTCGCCTAAGTTCTGATTTGTCCCAACCCCATCTTTTGTACAACTGAGAAATTCCAGGTTAAACGTTTGTGGCTTTAGTATCATGATAAGGAGTTAGAATAAATCGGAACTGTGAACTAGCATGATAAATGCCACAATGCATTTTAGATATGTGTCAGAGTGTGCATTTAATATACCCTTTCTACGTACTAAAAGATCTCCAGTTTTCCAGAGAATGGAGGTAGAACAAACAAGAACTGAAGTTGCAATTGGTCGTACAATCTTTCCTCCCATTGTTAGGGGATCCTCCTCTTCCATACCTGTCTTTGCCTCCTTTTCCTTCTCCTTTCTTTTGCTCTTGCCTTTAACCGACGTGTTCCGTGTCATCACTTGCCTTATTGACTCTGTCTTGAACTTCTTTTGCATGAACTATCTGGACGGACTTCGTTTCAAGTCTTACTGGTACCCGAGATAACGTCTAAGTCCATGGACCTGAAATACTGGCGGAAAGCAGACTCAATTCAGTGCGCTAAGGATTAATACTTTGACAAAGTTTTAGTGAGAATGGCAATTCTGCATGAAACGTCAGTGTCAGGCTTTGATTGGCAACAACACAGCTGACAAGACTTCTCCACTGTGTTCTTGTAGTTTCATTTTTAAATTAAATCGAGTCTTGGAAACGTTTAGTTATGAATAGAGAACCCCAGATTGGGGGACGCGGAAACGAAGAATAAGATAAGATAAGATAAGATAAGATAAGATATGACTTTATTATCCTGTTTCCAGGAAATTTGTTGTCACAGCATTCAGTAACAGTACGACAGCAAATACAATATCTAAGACCTACAAGTCTTTAACGCACACCACACACACGCACATTGCTCACACAACATTACCAACAAGTAAGAACATTGCTCACACACACACACACACATACACACAAACACACACACTGTAAGAACAACCCATTAGGAAAAACTAACAACAGCATACTACATCAGGAAACACGGCTACTTCGTATTGCGGATGGCAAAAAAGATCGTCTATAGCGCTCTCTGTTTGTTTTTAAATACAGTATTTAAAAAAAGCTATAAAGTCACATAGGTTAAATTGTCCCTGGGGCATTCTTGTTGTGCATATAAAAAGTATGTTTGAGAAAGAGAAAGATCTACACTATATCTCCCCAACCCTCCCCGCGAGGCATAGTCATGAGATTATCATCAGAGACCTCTGTTTTATCTGATAAGAAGCTACAGATCACGAAACTCTCGATCACAGAACTACGACAGCGTCTCTGAGTCTAATTAAAATGCTTCTGTCCGTAAACGTAACAGCTGTCACAGTGACAGAACTAAGCCGGTGCGACACCAAACTGCACTGCCAGGTGAGACAGACAGAACTGGTTAGGGTACACACACAGACACTGAACTATGCAGATCTCAAGTACCACTGTAATTTGTGGTATTTGTGTGTGTGTTGTTCGTGTGCAAATGTGTGTGCACGAGCTTGTGTGTATGTTGCTTGGTAGATTTACGCTTGTCTTGTTTCGTTCCGATCCTACCACACCGATCAAAATCTGTAGTTTGTTATCTCGGCTTGATTTAACGAAAGAATCCACAATACTGACCTGGCAAATTTGCTACACGTAGTTGTTGGTCTGTCCTTATAATGGGGATCCATTATAAACTCAGGTGCGCTGAATAGAAGAAAATATTTTATTCATTTTTTATTTTTTTTTTGCGGGGCTCAGATTGAATAATGTGGACTGTACTCATTCTGTGCATGACTTAGAGATTAGAGATAAGTAAATAGATAAATAAATAAGTGTATAATTAAACGAACACAGAAAAACTAATTTATGTAGATACCTATATGTCTGTACGTAGACAAGATAAGCAATTTAAAGTGATTAAACAGATAAATACAATAAATACATACGTTTTGTGGTATTTCACTATGGTGAATGTGTCCATATCTTTCGTCGTCTGCCTCAGCTCATTTCCTTGCCACGCAAGGGTAGCCACACAAAGGCCACCGAATTCGGTCACCGAGCCACTAAGCGCTTTAGGTGAGAAGAATTGTACTATATAAACGGACCAAATCTAGGTGGGCTCTATGTGCAGTTGTTGAAATTATATGAATATAGTGCAATTCTTCTCACCTAAAGCGCCTAGTGGCTCGGTGACCGAATTCGGTGGCCTTTGTGTGGCCACCCTTAGATTACTCCTACGTCTGCCTACCTGTTCTGCTCACATTATGGATGCGCCTTGTGCTGATGTAGGCGTAGCCTTCTCTCTTTCTCTCCTATTCTTTCTACCTCACCTCCTTGGTCTTTCTCCATCACCTCTTAACTCTCTTACTCTTTCTCTCCTTTCCCCGATCTCTGTCTGTCTGTCTGTCTGTATCTATCTATCTCTTATCAAATCCCCAGCCTGCCTTCTACCTTTTCAACCAAAAATAAAATTTAAAAAAGGAGGAAAACAAAAAGAAAATCTGAAAGAATAATTAATCATAATTAATTAACACTGTTGTTAAGAGCATTTTTGGGAGGAGCTCTCAAAGAGCTTTAAATTACGTACCCTTAGCGCAAAAACAAAAACAATGGGGGGGCGTTCGTACTTGTAACAGCGTCCTTATGAAATTGTTACTTAAACGTTTGTAATTACTGATGTGATAACTATAATTATTCTGTGGGGTATCACGGGTGTGAATAACCCCCTCTCTATCACTGGTACCCTGGAAGACGTCCTGTTGCTATACCCACGATCCGCAGAGACACGAGTATTTGGCAAAACATGTCAGAAATGTCAGAAGTGTTAACGATGGTTATCTCAGCTTTGGGGACCATACAAAAAGTACGTATCGCGGTTATAGAGCAACATTTTTGGTATCTCCAGTGATATGAATTGGGGTTCATAATGGCAATACTGTAATAATGACAAACTGCTTCTTGCAATTTTTTCGTAATTCCACTATATATTTAACCAGTTCCAAGTTACAGAGAAGCAGTATTGTTGTATCTCCCTTAAAAATGAGATCATCGAGACCAATATTGTGGTACATGTATTTCCGATTAAGCTCCCATTATTTATATCACTGGAGATACAACAATTTTGCTCTATACCCGCGGTATGTTCGTTGGTGGAAGAGGAGGGGGTGCTTCCAATGTCCAAACCTTGCAGACGGGGGGGTCTTAACATCATTATGGGGTACCTGGGCAAAGCAAGAGGGATCTATTTTCTTCCCCATTTCAAAAACCAATGTAAATATGCATGCCTGGACCACCCTTAACCCTTGGGGCCCCAGGACAACTGCCCACTTGTGACGGCTAAGGCAGGGGGGGGGGGCGTCCTGATGGGTATACGTAGGCTGTTCAATTGAATTAATTAAGGTAATGAATTAAAGCGCTTTTTTCATATACCTTTTTCCAGCAAATTATGTTGTTGGATACTATACACCAGGGGTGGCCAAAACGCGGTGCTACGATCTCCAATAATTATGCTGCTTGCAGAAATATATGTGTACTTTGTGATTACTCAAATTGATACAGTTTTAAAAAAACTGCATACTTTAGTAAATATTACTGCATACACGGATTTCTGAATATTGATATTAAATTTCTACAACAAAATGTGTAGATCTATGTAACAATAAAAATGTGTGTGTAAATTTTGTTCGTATCTTGTGGTTCCCGGACATCTGAAGTTTATCGTATGTGGCTCTTTCATTAAGCAAGTTTGGCCACCCTGCTATAATTGTACAGATCTTGTTTATAATCAAACAGTCCAACAGACCTTGCAAAACTGCCATTTAAAGCCTTACAATAGCAAGACCTTACCGCAGACCGTCGTTGTAATGGCTCGTATAGGGGAGAAGGAAGAAGGGGGTGAGGCCAAGTGTATGGAAAGCGTACGAGGGGGTTTGTGGTAGGGAAGGTGGGGGGGGGGTGAAATCGCCAAGATCGAGCGTACCTTATGGATGTCCCCTTTCTTCGTTCAGCCCTGACCCCAAATACCCAGCATTAACTCGTTATCATATCGTGTTATCTGATCAGTCAACGTCTACCGTCATCTCTGACATCATCATGTTTCCGGGGTTTTGCCAGACCAGTTTGTGTGTGTGTGTGTGTTAGGGGAGTGGGTGGGTTAGACATTATACTTGCTATTTGGTTTGTTTCACTTACGTCACCCAAGATGTTGATATTGACGGCACGGCATCAACCCCCCCCCCTCCCCTCCCCTCCCCAGTGAACGGCAGCTGAGCATGCACACTTGTTAACATTTGGGTTGTTTTTTTGGCACGGCAACTGAGCATGCACACTCTCTCGATTATCTGTAATTCAAAAAAGAAAAACTGAAACGTTTGGTACAACGAAACATGAAAAATTGGCCTGGAATCACCGACGAAAGTAGAAGTGAAATTCAAAATTTCGTAAGAAGACAAGTTCTGTGACGTCACGTGAAACAAAGCTAAACATACACGTACCAGAAACATGGGGTTAGACCGAAATTAGTAAAAAAAACAACAACAACAACAACAACAAAAAGAGTATGTTTCAGAATTAAAAATAATCTTATGCCTCCAGAATTTCTGTGGTCTGAGACATTCTTTCCGCTTCTACATTACAGAAAGGAAATAGTTTTTACAATATTGTGTATGTCAGAAACGTTGAAAGATGAGGACGGAGATGAAAAGAACAAAAAAAAATCCTTTCAGGGAAGAGATTTTTGTCTCCGAGAATTACATCAATCTGTGTTGGTTTCTCTGCTATAGACCATCAGACTCTCAGACATTTATAACTGCAACCTCCGCTGAGCAGTCTGAAAGTTAAAATTGCGTTTCGGCGTCATCAAATCATGTCTACTTCTTAAGCCTTTTGACCAATCGAGTCGGCCAGTCAGATATATGGGATTTGGGAAATGGGATTCTTCTTTATGGGGACGGTTGAGATTCGGGTACCGCTGGAGTAAGAGTGTAGCGTAGACTGCAGGTCTGGCGCTGGGAGATAGAGCTTGGTACTGACAGCAGTCAAAAAACGGTCTTCTGTATCTTTCTCAGTTATGACAATGAATTTAAAAAAGGTGGAAATAGCAAATAAACTGATAGAACAAAGCCTTGCCGTGAACACACACCATTCTAACGGATATACAGGAGGAGGGTAAGTGGTGGGGGGGAAAAGGGGGAAGAGGCTCGGGTGTGAAGCCAATAGTATGAAAAAGCGTACATGATCGGTGGTAGGGGAGGAGGAGGTATAATGTTTTGTCAAAATTCGCGAAAGTGACGCATATGCACTTTATGCATGGCCACATGCGTGAGTGTCACTTCAGCACGGCAAACGTAGCAAAGATTTGAAACAGCGAGCGGGACACTAGAACTCATGACGTTTCTCTTGGTAACAGCCAAACTTGGGATAAACTTGGAAAGCTTAAATTTATAAACATTCCCGAATAGACCCACACAGCCACCATCGCGTCTCTCACCTACTTGTGAAAATGGCTGTTTTCTGGTTGCCTGCCAGCGCTGAGCCCTGTTCTGTTCACATTTTATTTTAATTTTTTATTGGTCGTGCGAAAATAGAGTTAAAAGATGAATAATAATTTAAGCACCTAAAACTTGGGGACTGCGTGACTAAATGTTAGGAAACTTTGTGTACTGCTACAAGTTTTGGCACTAAATTACGTGGACATACCCATTTGTATCATTTATATTATTTTATTAAAAGTTCGCGATTATTTGGTAATCTGGTGACCATTAGTGGACATTTGAATTCAGATAGCCCGAGCGTTGAGTGGACACACGGATGGTCAGTGACAATTAGTTAGATCTTTATCTAGTCATGATTTAAAGACTGTGGAGATTCATTGTTGCGATCTGGTGCTGGCATGAGTGTGAACTGGCGTAGGCATGGATGTGACCTGGTGTAGGGATGGCTGTGACTTGGTGTAGGCATGGGTTTTACCTGGTGTAGGCATGGGTGTGAGCTGGTATAGGCATGGATGTGACCTGGTGTAGGCATGGGTGTGAGCTGGTATTGGCATGGATGTGACCTGGTGTATGCATGGGTGTGACCTTGTGTAGGCATCGATGTGACCTGGTGTAGGCATGGGTGTGACCTTGTGTAGGCATGGATGTGACCTGGTGTAAGCATGGGTGTGACCTGGTGTAGGCATGGTCCTGGTGTAGGCATGAGTGCCCCCTGGGATAGACATGGATGTGACCTAGTGTAGGCATGAATATGATTTGGTGTAGGCATGGGTGTGACCTGGTGCAACAGGTACATACTAGATTACATAAATGTATAAATGGCATGAACGAATAAATGACTAGTAAACCTTGCTTTCGTGAGAAAAAAAGGGAAAAGGCGGTTTCGCTGGTTTACCATTTTGGAGAGAGCTGACGGCAAACCAATGGTCCGTGACACGATAGTAGGTGGGGACGTTGAATGTATTCAGAAAACATTCATGGCGCAGCATAAGTTTTCAGCATGATTGATTGCCACGCCCTTTGAAGCGCAATGCCCTGGGAATAGTTAAAGAAAATAACACAAGAGGATAGGAGTCATACAGAGATGAAAATCTTCTAGCCAAAAAAGCCAATGTTGAAACGAATGATCTGAAAATAGCCCTGTGTGGTAAAAAGAGACTGCTCGAGCGCCAGGCTTTTCGCGACAGGGGCAAGGTTTGTCGATAGCGAACAGTGGATTAGAGCTATTTAGTCTGTAAAGACGGATTGTGGATGGCTGTGGAATAATCTGACTTTGAAATCCTTGCTACTACAATCTGATTAAAAAATGAAAAGGCAAAAGTGAAAATGTACGGGCATTAAACGGGAGGACGAATTAAGCTTGAACTATTTTTTAAAATTTGCAAACGGGGAGGTAAACATCAATATTTCAAGACCTGATACAAAACGGCTAGCTGGGTCCCTTGCAAATATGAAAACGCACCTGTTGTCGAGGAGGCTCACGAAATATTTCAGTCTAAAGTAAGGAAGTTTTTTAATATTATTATTATTATTATTATTATTATTACTATTATTATCATCATCATTTTTACTAGCTGACCCCTGCAAGATAAATCATGCCAATTCTTGCCTTTGTGTAGAACTTTGAGAGGGGCGAATAACGGAATTCCAACCATACTTTTGGATTTGCCTTGACGAAAATGTGTCTCGTCATTGCACCTCAAAATTAGTAAATACATAATATTAAATATCGAATTTTGTTCAAAATGGTCTGATTTCAGTTTGGGACTTACGGCGCGTCGGCACGATAACGGCCACTTTGCGCCTTTCATGGTCTGTATGGGTACACTTTCTTTGTTTTAGTATTCAGAGCTGTCAAGTTTAACACAGAATTAAATACATTCATATAATTTTAATACATGGGTAAAATTCTAAAAATAAAGATGTTTTGTATAGCCTATTTTGCCTACGGAAATAGTTTTCCGTATAGTTTTTGTATAGCCTATTAGCCTACGGAAATAGTTTTATAAACGAGTATAAAAGTTATTAAATCAAGTTGTAGATTTTAGCCTCTCCCAGAAAGGACAGGATACGTTGCGGGTCCAAGTCAGAAAATAATCCTTTCGTGGATCCGCAGACACAGTGCCTTCTTCGGATATGCATGGAATCTACACACTCAGTCAAAATGTGTTATATTGATAGTTGGCAATTGCATGCCACAAATTTGGGTGGATCTTCCCCCCGAAGTAAAAATGGTATCTGAGGTGGGCATGACCCAGATGGAATCTACTAAGGACAATTTCATCTCTCCGATTTTGTTGAGAGGCATGGGTCCACTGTCCAAGTTGATCTTGGATAAAGTGTAGTTTATTTGATGTTTGTTCATACCATCTTTCCTGCCATCTTGATTTAATGAAATTATCAATAGCGGTTCAAAATAGATGTAACCACGTAATTTATTGTCAAAAATTGTAGCAGTGCACAACATTTTATTATTTTTGGTCACGTACGCATGAAGTTTTTAAGTGCTTGCGTGTACATCCTCTAGCTCATTGTACTAGTAGGATTATTATTAGCAGTAGTAGTAATAGTAATTTGACTTCTGAGTCTATTGTTATTTTTCTGTTTAGATACAGAGATATCGTTTGTGCAGCTCAAGTGTGAAACATTTGAGAGTCATTATGAAATACAAAATGTGCGTCTCTTAACCATTCCGGCAGTTCAAATGGATGTTGTATTGAAACATAGAAAACAGTCATTATTCTTGGACATGTTGCTAATGTTTGCAATACGGAATATCAATTTTGCCATCTGTAAGTCTCGAAAGACAAAAAGACAATGCGCTCGAAAAGCAGCGGACATTTAAAATGCCTTTAAACACAAGTCATTTTCAGAAACTGAGACGGGCCACTCTACATATGGTAATTGATGGAACATTCGAGCCATTCCACAGTAATTGATGGGACATCGGACAATTCCACAGTAATTGATGGGACATTCGGGCCATTCCACGGTAGTTGATGAGAGATTTGGATATATCACTTTGTATTAAAAAGTGAGTCACACAATAAATGTGCAAAGCAAGTTTTTTTAACACTGAAATGTTGAACATAAAGAAGAATGATTTCTGAATGTATTTATTGAGGTAGGTCTTCAACGTGATTGTTGTAGATACAATTGATGACCCTAATGAATTGGGTAACTGGCAGGACGCCAAAATGCCTCATTTTTTTTGTTTACACTAACTAAAAAAAAAATGTAAAGGCCGTGAAGCTAGGCAGGCACGATTGTCACGAGCGAGTGAGCGGGGGTCAGTGAGTGCGGGGAAGGGAATTGAAGCGTGCATGTTGTGAGTGAAGTTGAGGCGTAGTAGAGGCAAAATCTGAATAGTCAGATCACTGCAAGTTAAGAAGTCCAAGGGGACAGACGTGAGATCAGAGAGCAGTCGGGAGATTGTGTGTTTTCCAGTGATGACTGGTGCCGGGGTCGGGCAGAGAAGCCACCCGCGGTGAGCGGACTTGTGCCGGGGTCGGGCAGAGAAGCCACCCGCGGGGAGCGGACTTGTACCGGGGTTGGGCCGAAGGCTACCCACAGGCCTGCCTGAGTGAAGCTGTCGCGCAGGACAGCGGGAGCACATGAGTCGTGGCAGTCTGGCCACAGACAGGGACGTGGTTATTGTCCTTGTTGCTATTAATATGTTAATGTGCTATTGAGATACTAATGTGCTATTGAAATATTAATGTGCTATTAAGACATCCAGGGGAGATTGAGATACGGAGATTAGGTTGAGCAGGAGCCAATAAGAGAGGCCAGCAAGTAATATATATATGGAGGTGAGGCTGAGGCCAGAGCATAGTTAGAAAGTAACTATCGGGTTGTGGACCCGGAGAAGAATGAATGTCGGGAATACTGACCATTGGATGGTATTTGAATTGAGTTGATGTAATGTATGTAATTGCATAGCTATCTTATTTTTATATATAATAAATGTGTGAGTCTGTTTGGTTGTTCTGTTAAGTGTTATACTTGTTCGTTCGTGATTGTTGTCCTGTCATAATTATTACATCTCCCCGTCTGGGATTTGTGACAACGGTTATTGAATTATATCAAAATAGGATAAACTACGTGCTCAAGATTGTAGTTAATAGTTCAAGGACTGAAAACGACTATGGTCTTCAACAGAGCAGATGATGTTTCTCTGTATTTCTGAACGAATAGTAGTTTTTAATTACCATAAAACAAATATGTAAGACACTCGGAAATATATATTCAAGACAATTCTTACAACAGTCATACATTAGCGGAGAGAAAGGAAACTTTCATTTCGGTGAATTGTCCTAGTAAAACAATACTGATGTGAATTCTCCAGATTTTATTGCGTGACTTACTTTCCAACAACCTTAGCATATTCGTAAAATACAAACTATCTGGTTGTTTCAAATGTACATTTTTGTTTTTACGTGAAATTATTTCATTTTTGAAAACATACTCATTCCGCACGAACAGTTACATGTATTAACACCAGAAGTCACGTGTATAATACATTATATGACCTTTCTGCTTCAGAGAAACTATACAAAGCCGCTGTTGTTTCAACCATGACTGCGTACAAAATCTACAGGTTGCTAGCTTTATTTGGTTTCTCTTGTCCAATTTAAGTGATTGTAGAAAACCGGTTTGTGTTTACTTCTTTGCAGCGACAGCAATATTATTATCGATGTTATCTTTTTGGAAAACAAAAATGAAGTAAAATAAAATAAAGATAAAATCAAGTAGCTGAAAAAGAAAAACCATATTGTGCACGGTTAACATAATTTAAAATGATGGACATCCTTACGCTAGGGGGTCAAGGATACAGCAGGAAGGAGCGTGGTAGAGCTAAGGGTGTCTGTCTTTTGTCAGGTAAGTGTGTATTTATATATAACGTGATCTTAGTTCTTGTTTGGTCCAACTCCACCTTTTTCACAACTGAGAAATTCGACGTTAAACATTTGCGGCTTTAAAGTTATAATAAGGAATTACAATAAAGCGAAACTGTGAAACAGCTTGATAAATGTCACAACGCATTTTAAGCAAGTGTCAGAGTGTACATTTGTTATACCTCTCCTACATACTAAAAGATCTCCAGTTTTTCAGAAAATGGAGTTG
>OZ007576.1:26678843-26681343 GCA_963931925.1 Onchidella celtica | reverse complement strand
ATGCTCGTATTCTTAGGGGCGTTCAGTTTACGCAGCCGCCTTCAGCTGCCTGGCAGGCCCATCGTTCAGTGCAAACCGCCAGCAGTGCAGCCAACAGGACTGCCTGTTGGCTGAGCGAGGCAGCCTGGCGCGGTGCCTGCCTCAAGTTTTTAAATGTGGCGGCACCCATAGGATTCATCTGACTCAATTTTCTAATATGGCTGCGGCCCAAAGATTCAAAACAACTCTTAATTTCACAATATTGACATTCTAAGGAAGAAAAAAAAATCCATTTTTCCTATTCCGCCATCACCATCGTTCTGCCACACAACATAGCACAAAACAAACTAGCCACCTGCATTCCTCCCTTTCCCCTCGTATAGCAATTAGCATGGACAACTGATGGCGCTTCGTCTCAGTTTGCCCAAAACCGAGAAGTTGGTTGATCCTGATGACGGAGAACGCGCTCGTCTTAACAGAGAGGGAACGTCTGTTCTCGCCCGATTATGGCAGGCATTAAGATAAATTACTAAGACTAGAGCCACCAAGTGTCGGTGTTTTGACTGGATCAGAGCTCCAGCAATGTTTCGGTTGGCGAACGTCTTGATTTCATCAATGATCTCTTGAAGGTTTGAACCAATTTGTCGGTTTCTCTGTTGGTTCCTGGGTGGTAAAGAACGCACGGGAGATGTTGAATACCAAACTTTTTCAGGCGTCCACTTTTGGGTGATTTCCGAGAGGTGTCAATAAAATGCGAAAATTGTATTTTCTTTTACGAGGAGGCTGGAAGTCATGCTTGTGGTGTCATCTATTGTAAAACTTTTAGAATTTGAAAAGACCGCCTGCCTTGATAAAATATATACTTTGATGAAAGGATTTTGCTTATTTCTTCATAAATCTACACTGAAAAATAATTTTCTGCTGAGGCAAATAGAAAAAACCACCTCATGTAAAGTTCCAACGATTTTCATCCATCCGTTTTAAAGATATTGCCAATATAGCTGACCACGAATTTTGAGACGGACTTTAACCGGCTTTCATTGGTCAGGTAAAAGAATCAGTGATAAGTCCATGGCAATGGTTTTATTACTAGTCTTTCCACGTAACATTGTTGCGTTTGTCATTTTTATTGGGGAAGTAGGGAGGGGTGTGGAGGCGGCTTGTTTTTATATTTCAGCGGATTTTCTTTGGAAATTCAAGCTTTCAGAACTAGTCGCTGAAAGCTTGGGTCTGGCTCCATTGTAGTACGATAAGATAATAAGGAGTTGGAATAAATCGGAACTGTGAAAACAGGCCGATAAATGACACAACGCATTTTAAACAAATGTCAAAGTGTGCATTTGTTATACCCTTTCTACATACCAAAAGATCTCCAGGTTTCCAGAAAATGCAGATAGAACAAACAAGAAGTGAGGTCGCCAAACTCTGCTTTTGATTTATGATTTGTAGCTAAACTCATAAATCATGAACCTAGGTAAACTTTCAATCTAATGAGCTTTCGGCAGTCAAGAGGATTTGAACCAGCCACCCATGCATTCTTTTTATCAATATCTCACGCCTTGATCACGATAGGTCCGATGCAACAACTTTGTAGACCCGCCAGGCCAGATTGTGTACAGCGTGGCATTCTCAGTCAGTACCGATGAGAGACCACCAGAAAAGCTTAAACACTCACTGACTTTACTGGATCAGTCAATGGTCAAATGTTGAACTTGGGCAGTCAAAGAGCTATAACAAACTCCACTGTCCACTAGAGTGGGCATTCAAGAGATCTGTTCCGTGCGAGTATTCGAGGTTTTACCAAGTTCTGTTATGACAGCGGATTGCAACCACAAGCTGGAGTGTGGACTACATGCTCGTTTAAAGGGAGAATCAGATTCTGCATTTGGATTCTATTTTTGCATCTGTACTAAAAAAAAAAAGTTAGTTATTCCCAGGCCAGTCTTTGTATGTTGATAGCGTGAATTTTAGTATCAAACCGTCTGGTTTTAGTCCATCCGATGTGGACTTTCCGACTTGAAGATTAAATTGGACTTTCGTTGTTATTCAGCAGCTGTTCCTATTGCAATCTGTCCTGTTACTGAAATGTAGATTGTAGTGTCTTGCACTGTCAAAGTTATACTGTTGATTTAATATCATACATTACAAGATTAAGCATTTAGCCGACAACACAAGGAACCAAAAACTTATGTTCTCAGTGTGACTAGTTGTACAGACAGACAGAAAACAGAGACATAATAATATGTAGGTTGGGCGGTAAGACAGGCAGGTAGGTAGGTAGCGTCAAATATTGGCAAAAAGAAAAGGTTGTATGTAGGTAGATAGGAAGGTTAGCGGTTAGGTATGTAGGTAGAAAGGCAAGTACGTCAGGCGGTCTGTCGATAGATAGATAGATAGATAGATAGATAGATAGATAGATAGATAGATAGATAGATAGATAGATAGATAGATAGATAGATAGATAGATAGATAGATAGATCTACTTATGATCTCTGTTAAAACTGTCTTCCATTAAGCAGAA
>OZ007576.1:26662095-26678643 GCA_963931925.1 Onchidella celtica | reverse complement strand
TTCTCTCTCTCGCTCTTGTCCTCTTCCTCTTTCTTTCTCTCTCTCTCTCTCTTAGTCTTTTCTGCCTCCCTCTCTGACTTTCACTTTCTCTCTCTCTCTCTCTTTCGTTCTCTTTGTCTGTTTCCTTCTCTCCCCGTCTCTTTGTTTGTCCCTCTGTCTGTTGGTCGGTCTATCTCTCTCTCTCTCTTCCTCTCTCCCCCTTGCTTTTTGTCTGTCTGTGTCTGTCTGTCTCTCTCCTTCTCTCTCTGTCCCTCTGCCTCTCCGTATTCACTTTCTCTCTCGCGCTCAGTCCCTGTCTTTCTCTCTTTCCCTCTCCCTTTCTCTGTCTATTTGTCTCTCTCTCTCTCTCTCTCTCTCTCTCTCTCTCTCTCTCTCTCTCTCTCTCTCTCTCTCTCTCTCGCTCTCTCTCTCTCTCTCTCTCTCTCTCTCTCTCTCTCTCTCTCTCATCAAGCATTTCGAAAGAACGATCCTATTTCACACACTACTATAGAGCTAAACACAGGAAGAGTCTCTAATCACAATGCCTGTATCACTTATAAAGTATCGTATACCTCACTGATATATATGCGCAGTTGAACAGCTGTGCACAACAACTGGTAGCTTGCCATAACAATTAACGGCACCATAAAATATTGTTATTAATTCAGAATGACATTTATTTTGTATAATATATTTTATTACATTTCTTGCAACAACCGAACCGGTTAACCCCATAAAAAGGGTATTTTTCACACATTTACATGTTATTACATAGATAAATATATGCTGTATTTAGATACATTATAATGATGTAGATATTGGTTCTGTAGTGTCCCCGAACTAAAGCTGTGTTGTTGTTTTTTATGTGTACGGAAACGGCAAGGGAAACATCAAAAACATTTCAAGAATTATTATTATTATCATTATCATTTATCTGAGTATCGATCGCCAGTGAGTAGACGCAGAACGAAACTTCCTGTCAGGTGTCATACTTTTTAATTCTAGTCAAAGTCTCCTTTCCCAGTTCAAAATGTCGGAACACTTTCTTCTGTTCAACTCAGTCGTGCCTCTAACTAAATCAACGAAAGTTATTAAAAATACATGTTAAGCGAACTTCAAGACCTTTAAAATATGTGCACGAACATGTTGGCGTCTTTTTACGCGTAATGTGATATTTTGTAGACTTTAGGGATCAGCGTTTAAAAAGCCTTTTGTGATTACATGGAAGGCCTTACTCCCTCTATCTATCTTATTATACCAAAAAATAGTGGCGGGAGTAATTCCCTTTAATGCAATTTGGTCCCTTTTTTTGCTCGACTCTACAGCCTAAATGACAGTTTCAAAAATTATAAAATTAATTTTCTTAAGGGTCAACTAAACCAGTCCAATCGCTTTTGTATCGAATGATTGTGTTGATTCAAGTTTCAGGTATTTTTAAATAAAAAGTTGTAAAAATGTAAAATACAATTATCATTGTTTTGGCTCCCTGTAGCAAGCCCATGGCACCGGAAACGATATTAATACGCTTTCACTTCCGTGCGCACAATTTCCCCATAGGAAATGAGTGCGGAGTGCTCTGGAGCGCATGGATTTTGTACTACGACTGTAGAATATGGGAAGCTGTGTACACCAAAAAAAAAAAGAGAGAGAGAGAGAGAGCAGTAGGTTCGCAGGTTTATCCCGGATAATGCCGGAAACTTCATCTAGTTATTTAAACAAAAATAGATGCGGGAGTAATTCCCTGTGGTGCAGTTTTGGCCCTTGTTAGCTCGACGCTACAGCCTAAATGACAGTTTTAAAAATTATAAAATTATTTTTCTTAAATGTTGACCAATCCAGCCCAGTCGCTTTTGTATCAACTGATCGTGATGATTCAAGTTTCAGGTATGTTTTGTTAAAGTTATAAAAATGTAAAATATAATGATCTTTGTTTTGGCTCCCTGTAATAGGCCCAAAGTACCCGAAACGAACTGAAACGATATTAATGCGCGTTCAATTCCATGCCGCAGACTCCCTGCCAGAAATGAATGCGTAGTGCTGTGTTGCGCATGAACTCTGTTGTATGACGGTAGAATATGGGAGGCTTTCTAGACCAAAAAGAGAGAAAGATAGAAGTTTGCGCTCACAGGTTTATCCCGGATAATGCCTGGTACCTCATCTAATAATATATTAACTTATTATTATTATGTTCAATTTGGTCTGCTCATAAAATACTAATGGTGATTGTAGACTGACTCAAAACTGTTTGGACTCGGGGGGGGAGGGTGGGGGGTGGAGATTTATCCTTCTGCCAGCTGGTTCAAGATACTTTTGACGCGCCCGAGCTAGTGAGACAGAACTGTTTCGGGTCCCGTCCCTATGCGCGAGGTCCCCGTTTAACTCCATAGTCTACATCCCACGTTAAAGGCGAGGCAAAATGGACTTGATTCTGTGTGTGGTATCAGTGTTAACTCTGTCGTGACGTGTCTCCGATTTATCGGCTCCAGTGAAAAGGGTGTTTGGACGCATCGCTGATTTATGTTGTATTCTACAATCAATTCTCTTTTACTTGATGAATAACATTTTACTTTACTATCAATACTTTTTTTTTTTTTTGTCTGTAAGCGTTTTTCTGAACTATGCTGTTTTTTTCCCAAAGTGGGAAAATATTAATTACGTCCAGATTTGACAGAAGGCCCTGACACTGACGTCCTGAAAGAGTTAAAGATTGCCAAGAGCAACTCTGATTGGATGAATGTATGCGTAACCGGTGTATTTCATTGGTGTTTAAAAGTCATTTGACTTGATTGGTTTACTGGTTTAATGAGAAACCACTGATACGGTGACACTTTCTTGAGAAATGTTTTGTTTAAAGTCCAAACTGGTTTTCCTACGGCACCGATACATAATGAACAGAACAGAATGTTGTTAGGGACGCGTCGTCCTATGACAAAGCCAAATCTAATATGTAAAAGAGCTGTTGTTATGGGACCGTAGAATTTGATATAGAGTTGTTAGCTACAGCGGAGCAGTGAAAAAACAGAACCGGGTGTTTTCTTTATTTGGCTTTGTAATGAGACCACGGTCCCTTAGCAACATCCATGTAAACGGCGATTTGCGGGACATACGCCGAGAATTCTGAGATAACCACAAAACCTAGAACGTTTGATGTTCACCTAAATTCCATAAAATAATTAATGTAGTTTCCAATGGAAGAATAAATGTCTGGGCATGAATCTACACTATGTTCAATGTTCTAAGTTGAGCCCTACTTTTCTCAAGCCACGTTTTTATCTAACTTCCCCACCTATTTCCTGTCTGTGTTTTTGTTCCGTATGACATTCAGAACTGCGTTGTTCACCAAACAAACTGCTCAGTGGTAATATTCGTACCTCACAGTTTCAGAAGTGCAGTCTCCAGTGATGGGAGTCAATGTGACAGTGCTATATTGCAGTCTAAAAATTACCATTACGCATTGGTAGAAATTGCACAGTTCGGAAGGTCTAAAGGACATTGACGTAAAATCACAATACAGTTACATGTTTACCCAGAGCCTGCCGGGTATCCCAGCTAGTGTCAAATGATGGTATAAATATGATACTTTTTCCCCATGACACTCAGGTTATTTTGAATGGTGTCATAATCATGTAATATTTATACTCCACTGTAGGTAGGTTTACACAAGGACCCAGGTCTGTTTATGAGCTGTGTAAATAGCAGATCGTATGCATAAATTGAGATTAAAATTTGTCTCTAGTGTGATAATATGATAGTTTAGCTGTAGACACGATAGCAAATCCCACCCACGTTTGTACAGATCAAGACGAGAGAGATATATCAATTCGACATAATGTTATCGTTTAATTTTTACATCAGCTCGGGCTCTCGAGAGAAGTGTCGAGTTCTGTCTGGTTGTAGCTCGGATTCCTGATATCGATCCTGTAGTCAAACTGTGAGCTCGATTACCTTCTTGCACAGTTTGGAGGAGGAGCGTTCATTCAATGCCTGAGACGTGAAGGTGATGCTGGGGTATGAGTATAGGGGATTTTCACTTCCTGACTGGCAAGGTGTACCATTATGAGGTACACAACTTTAGCCAGACCACTAATTATGTCCTATGTGTTAATCGCCGAGCCTTGGGAGGGCGAGGAGGAGAAATAACCAGGAGTGTTCTGAATCATTCAGTGTGAAACGTCCTGTCGGGAGTTGGTACAATGAATCCTAGGGTAAAATAATGTGACCAAAGTTTGTGTCACCCAGCGGGTCTGTATACATGTTGATTGCCTCCGAAATCTTGCGTCACGTTGTATTGATCCCACCCAAAGCTTGTTGAAAGATGCCATTTGCATCTGGCAGGCAGGTGAAGACATACCGGGATGCCTTCCTGAAGGTTGATCACTGCAACTGCTCTTGTCCACAGTATCCGCTCCGCTATTTGGACAAGAGCAGTAAGACAAGGCGGGCATTAGTCGATTTTGATCGACCGAGTAGTTGGATAATGACGTAACAACATCGAGTCGGAGAGTCTAGATTTATAGAGAGATCTCACTTCCGCCAAATCGCGAAACTAGGTCGCTGCCGTAAACAAGAAATTGAAGAACTGAAAGAGGCCGCCTTCACCAAAGATAGTGTGCATATGTGTTTACTGTGGTTTCTTTATATGTTTGGGCTGATTGAAACTATTTAGAGCCGTTTGTAAGCTCTTGCCTCGTGGAAATGCACAATAGGGTATTGTTTACCGCAGCGACCTACTTTCCGCTCCATGCTAACAGTGGTTTCGCAGAGCCTCCCGTGTCTCGCAGTGCAAATCGGCCAATAGTGAAACCCCTCTACACATCCATACTCTCTGACTGAGTTTCAATGATATCCCGATTTGGCTTGCGTGCGAGGTCTCATTGTGCGTCTAGGCGAAAGATAATTGATACATACTTCTTTTTTTTTTTAAACTAAACTGTCCACATAGTTCTATCTCAGAGAAATTCGAACCCGTCGCTATGATCGTTGTCTGCTTTTTTGGTAGGATTTCGTGAAACAGATAATGCAATGATACGGTATTGTATTTTTATTAAAAGCCTGGTGTCTGACTGTATGTCAGCATACATGGATTGTTGGTTCGTAAGTTGTGTCTGTGCTCAAAATACACTGACTGTCCGTAGAAAAAGAGGAGAGAGAGAGAGAGAGAGAGAGAGAGAGAGGTCTTAATTGTTGTTCGTTTTATAAACGGTACTGAAAGCAATATACAACATTTTAAATGCCACGGGAGGCCCAGCATTATTTTGTATGTTTACCGTAATGAGTATGTGGTGATGCAAGCTATACGCAGGTAGACGTGGTACAGGCGAAACGATATCAGAAATATGTAAAGTCAAGGGTGGAGACATTCTATCACAGGCGGAAGTCGTGTGAGCCACAAAGGCAGAGAACGTTCAGCAATTATGATAAAAATAAAAATAAAAAATTTTATAGTCTTTTATGCGTCACGAGAATCAGGGTGTGCTGTATAATTGGAGATTTACAGTGACTGACTATAGCACGCGAGACTGTGAGTCACAATAGGTTCCGTGCAGGGGCGGCGCTGTGAGTGGGCATCATTTAGAACAACGGTAATAAGAAACGCTATTTTATTAGAATCAAAAGACAACTCCAAACTGGTGTCACGCATGGAGATCTCATTTCAGCACCGATTCACTTGGAATTTTTCAGCACAGTTTACTTTCACTCTGAAGATGATTCATTCTGAAAGTTTTACAGCCGGCGGACTGTCTGCGAATTTTTAGAATTTTTTTTGTTTGTTTTTGTTTTTGACAGTTTCGCATTTTCAGCAATCCTTGTTTTAAAAAAAAGCAAACAAACATGGCGGCGTTTTTATGCACGCCCACAGAGCATGTATAGTAAATAAAGGAACTAATGCGCATAAAAAGCTGTATTTGAAACATGTTCATGCTGGTACGGTGTACTTTCCGTGCAGGAAAGGAAAACCAAAATGTGAGGAGAATGTGGGCAGCTCTGGCTTTGTGGAATCTGTAGATCTGAGACCCTTGCAGGAAGGGGGAGGGGGGGGGGAGCAAGCTTGTCCCGGACAACGCCCGATACCTCAGCTAGTAATCGTACAGCAATGGAGCTAGAGAGTGAACATTTAAGCGCTTAAAACTTTGATTCCATAACCAAAAATTCTGAAACTTTGTGAACTACCTCAAACTTTGTCGATACTTTACGTGAATCCACCCATTTTGAACAGACTTCAGTCTTTGATAGAATTGTTTACGTTTCTTTTACCTGCAAAAAAAGAGCCTCGTTTTCATCGGGAAGAATTGAAAAGTATGATCGGAAATTTAGCTGTGACCACAGACTAATAAAATATCCAGACTGGATGAGCCCATTGTGTGACGTCACAAAACAGCGAAAGGTCATGAACCATCCGCCACATTAGGTTTACGGTTGCGACCGACGCTTCAGCACAGATACAATGCAGCGGTCGCTTAAAGTCTATACGGTCATCATTTATAACAATAAAAAAAAGGCAGCTGTAGACAATAAAATGAAAGGATAGGCAAGTTAATGCATTATTAATACATGGACAACCAATCTTGACAAATAAAAAGAAATTTCTACTGCAGATAGAACTAGAATCGGAATTTCCCGAGCGGTGGCCACGTTGGTTATACGGCCGCATCTCATTAACTTCCCTAAAAAACGACACAGCCCGAAGCTTGTGTTTCCAGTCTGGTTGATTTATTAGTCTGTGGCTGTGACTGTGTGACCACCGTTCTACCAGCGGCACTTCAGCTAGTGATAATACTAATAAATTATACTTTGCTGCAGTTTCAGAATAGTAATGTGAAAGGATCACAAGGTGGCGTTGTTTGCCTGACACTAGGTTATCAACCGGAGTGTCACATTTTTATTGCCACGATTATTATGCAGAACGACGCGATACTTGCAGCAGGGCTCAATAGTCGGTATCTGTATTCGTTCTGACCAAAATGTCTCGAATATCTCTACCGATACTTGCCAGAACAATGAAGATCGTAGGCGAAACGAAGCTTTTAGAAGTTTGTTTGTGGAGATGAATACTGAAGTTCAGCGTCTCGATTACCATGCATGAATATGAAAGTTGAGAAGTCTGCAATTGCTATTAGCGAAGTGGTGTGAAAAGGCGCATTGCAATGTCGAACAGTTTCTGTTTTATTAAAGTGAGTTACTGGGACTTTGACACACGTCTGTCAATTTGATGTTGTTGGTTTGTTATGTTTTTCGTTTTGTTTTTATGGACTTCGTGTCCGACTTTTCTAGATTTTGTTGTTTAATATTTGACTTTATTGTATGCCGCAGTGTACCCGTGACCAGAATATTAGTTTTCCAGTGGCAATAAATTAATTATCTATCAGATAAAAACTTTTATTGTATTATTTTATAACACAGGCTGAATTGCTGAAAGCTCTAAAATACAACTGTGACCATCAATCTGAGGTCATGGATAAAGATTTCACACATTGCCCGTGAGCTGGTATTGGCACATGCGAGGGTATGAGGCGGGCAGAACAAAGATTGTTCATCGTTCATAATTTAACTTTAATACAATATTTCGTTTATCGTCTACATCGTTTTAAAAAAAAAAAAATCGTCCTCTTAATAATTATGAGAAGATTCTATCTCCACTTTTTGGCTGAACTGAGTTAAACACTACACATTACTTCTACGGACCTTCTCCATTGTGTGTCAAAGTATCTGGAGGATTCGGTGTGTAATGTGTAAGTGTTACTGAAAAGAAAGAAAAAATGCCGAATCTAAAAAAAAAAGGGAGGAGAGGGGGGGGGGGGGGAGAGAGAGAGATTGATATCCGATTTGGAATGTATTCATTCTGTGCCTGATTCGGGTTATATTACAAATAACTGAATAGACATAATATAAGTACATAATTCAATGAACAGAATAGAAGGTAATAGAAGCTTGTACGTAAATAAGTAAAGGGATTTACGGTGAATAAATGGATAGAAAGAAAACACATACGTATGAAAGTATATAAATAAACTAGTAAATAAAGTCATAGCTGTCTGTAAGGACTATCCTAGGGACTGAACCCAACTGGTGTCTTTTATGATATCCCAGAATTGTCAACTGCTTGAAAGATGAATGTCACCTGCATCGAGACTTCACATGAGTTTAATTTTTCATCGTTGAACGATAAATTATAAACTTAGAACGATGAACAATCCGTTTGTCATCTTTCTTAGTGTGATGGATATAGCGACATGAAACAGGGGCAAAATCCGCCTTCATCCTACTCACATCATTTTGCCACGTTGTCTCTGTGACTGTTTATTAAGCTATGAAATGTTTCAGAGATGGATGTAATTAAACCTCACTGCTCACGGACGGCCGTTATTTCACGCTTCCCTTGGGAAATTTGCTATCCTAGCGCCTGGAAATGGATGAGTCTCAAAGCCTCCAGGGCCCTGAAATAATTGAACTGTATGAGAGAAATATGCTATGAACCAGACTAATGCCTGGATAATCAAATAGAAAATTAGCTCATAGCGAGTAATGTTGTACGTTTTATACAGTTTTGTTTGCAAGAGGGACTAGTCTTGCTGGTATGTGAGTTTTAGCGTGGGCTGGCTAAACTGTGGAGACAATATTGCACAGAAAAGCATCGCACTGGCCAAATCAAGATACAGTGGTGCGCTGATAGCAGGGGATTTACTGACAGATCAGTACACTACTGGTGCGCTGGTAGCAGGGGTCGTACTGACATTATATCGGGATACAGTGGTGCGTTGGTAACAGGGGACGCACTGACATATCAGGATACGGTAGTGCGCTGGTAATTGGGAGTATTGTACACGATACAAATGCCATATCACTGATGTCATGTATCGCAGTGTAGTTTTATTTATACAGAACAGGTTTCCCATAGGAGTAATTGAAGGTAAGCAGAGTCTTGGAGGAGACAGAGCACAAAGAAAATAATTCAGAGAACAGATGAAGCAGTCAGAAGTTTATGTGTCTAGTCAATGCTCTTTTCTCTTCCTTCACTCCTGCTTTTCTAGCTGAGCACAAACTAGGAGCATACAGTCACGTCGAATCACCTGACATCTTCTCAGAGATTTCTTACGGCAAACTCTCATTATTTTACCTACGATTGCCCTCAAGTGGTTCCTGAGAGCTCGTCTTTGTGACCGAAACTGCAGTTTTACTGGACGATTCAAGGTCGTTTCAATTGACGTGTGGCCGCTTTTCTTCTTTCCCATGGGCTCTCAGACATTCCCACAAGCATATGTTAGATCAAGCATAAAACATTTAAGAACCGCTGTACTACAGGACTGTAAGTTCCTCTCTCTACCACGGTGACTGACGTACTGGCGCATAAGAGAGCCGTATGGCGACCTTAGTTTGTTCCAACTCCACTTTTTGCACAAATGCGAAATTCGACGTTAACCGTTTGCGGCTTTGGTATTACGATATGGAATTAGAATAAATCAGAACTTTGAAACTCTTGATACATGCCACAACGTATTTTAAATATGTGTCAAAGTGCGCATTTGTTATACCTTTTCACATACTAAAACATCCTCAGTTTTTTTCAGAAAATGGAGTCAAAACAAACAAAAAAATGGAGATACAACAAACAAGAACTAAGTGCGCGGTTTGCAAGTTGCTTGGGGAGAGCTGACGAATGTGACATATGTGGCTTTTCTCCATCTTCATGACTGTGAAGGTGCATCTATATTATCATTGGAATGAAGAGAGAATAAAACGGAAAAGGAAAGAAAGAAAGAAGAATTTAAAGAAAGCAGATTCGATCAGTGAATAAATATTGACATAGAGCAGACCTGCATGCAGCTGGCATGAAGACTCAGTTTGATTACCTGTGGAAATGTTCATATATATTTTTCAAAGTGTGCGCTCAATCGGTCGCTGTGATAGCTTGATTTGTCAATGTTGGCAGTGATAGCGCGGCCTTTGAACTTTGATTGATTCTGATTTCATCTTCCTTGTGCACCTCACACAGCCAGCTAAAAGCCCAAAATGTAGAGATGAGAAATGCCAGAACTGTGCTGAGCTATGGAAGAAAACCGTATACGAATGAACTAGATTAAATTCACTTTATTTATGACACTTTATGGAATGAAATACAATATTGAGGGGTATTTGCCATAATTATTGTTGTTTGCGAAATTTTGCTGATTTTGAGATTTTATCATGAAATTGGTTCTCTAACTCCTAGTTTTATTATGTGTAAGTGTCATATGGGTGTACTTTTCGTGGACATTTTCTGTGCAGGTTCTGATTTCGCAGCGTATTGAACAAGACCCTGATTTTACACAAGTCTTCAAACTTTCAATCTCCATTATCTCGAAAAGACAAAAATGCACATGCAACAATATGGAAAATACCGGGCGATATCTGTATCTTTCTATTCCTATTGTAATTGTATATTATGGCTATTTTTTTGTTAGTTGGTTTTCTTTTTGTGACATGAATAATGCGAAGTACAACGCGCAGTGGTTTTTGCGTCTCCTGTAAAGACTTGTTTTTGGCACATACTGAGTTTTTCCATACCACTCTATAACATCTAAGGACAAGATTTGGAGTAGCTGAGACAAGCTGAAAGTTTCCCCGGTCTTCAAACAGGATCTCAGTGTGCATTTTCTGATGCATTTCTGTGTTTACATAACATTCTCAAGTTGTGTAGGATTCCTCTGTGGTTGGTGATAGCCAGATTACATTGATTTTGTTCTAATGACAGGATTCTCTGGCAAACGTGTTTGATGAATCGGGATTTTGTCACACTGGACGCTTTGATGTTAAGTTGTCGGGGAAGTGTCGGTGAGAAACTAAACAAACCGTTCAGAAATTATTGTTTAGGTTGTTTCTTTCTTAAACATCAAGGAGATTTTTTTTTTTTAATTTGCAGTGAAGTTCAGTTGCACTCGGCAAGTTTTGCACTGGGAAATATCTGATGGCCATATGGGCGTCTAGCTCATAAAAATAAGTCTTTCTTTCACTTTTTCTTTTCACCTAGGCGTTGTTCATACACTGTAGGACATAAGCCCTCCAACAAGGACTTCCATTCCTTTTTGGCTGATGTCTTCCTTGTCTATGTTGATCTCCCCCTCGCTTTTTAATACCATCTTGTAAAAATAGTCCAGAAATAATGACATGAAATATCTCAAACTGCACATCTCCCCGTGTTTAGGTTTTTATTTTAGCAGGTTCTCTGCCATTGGCATTTACACCTCACTTTTCTAGTTTTGATTTTTTCTTCTTGTGGTAGGGATTAGTTATTTAGAATTTTGTCCTGGCAGGGCCTGTTCGGCCTGCTCTTTTTCATTTTCAACTGTCAAGGTATCTTTCAAGTGCACAACCTGCACACGGACCCTCCGAATTTTTCGACCTTATCCGAGAAGACTCGGTACGCAGTCCTTACCTACCATAGGATCAGGGACAGGAAAATATGAGAAAAATCGGAAACGTGAAACGTGAAAATTTATCAGACAAATTTTTTCGGCTGGGGGGGGGGGGGGGGGGGAATGATGATGATTGAAAAGAAAAAGAATAATTCAAATGAGAGAGAGCAAGAGATTTAAAAACTTGCACGCAACTGTCAGTTGAGCCCGAAGTCTCTCACAAATATAGCTCCCTGTCTATTGCATGAACATATGTAGGACTAGGTCATTGGGTTCCAATACAGCCTCAGCCAGCAACCCTACTGACGTCCGACGCATAGAATTGAGGTCCAATTTGAAGATAGGGATGGCGTCCAAGATCCGCTGGTTAGCATATCGCGCCGACGTCTGTCTGATGTAAAGAACCCGCTCTTTCGGTAATTCTACCAACCCTGCGGAAATTCTATACAAATCAACGTCCAATTGACATAACGCTGCTAGCTGGGTCCGGGCTGCCACAGATCTCATCTTCACTGCCTGGAAACTCTAGGTGTAATGTAAACATAACCACTTGACAGTATTTACTTACCTAGACAAGACATTCTTCCTTGACATGCTTATTCAGACATTAATTATTTTTTGGATATTTCAGCTGTGTCGCGTACGACTATCTTGTCACTGTATTATGACAACCATTGTATTACGAAAGGTGAATTTTTTTCATTATATCACACAAACACAAACACACACGCACATATACACACATACATACAAACATACACACATACTTACATACATACACACGCACACACGCACGCACGCACACATACAAACACACTATCATACACACATATAATAATGATATGCGAGTGGAATATCTCGAAATCGGGCATAAGATGAAATTTCTATATCCCCATTAAAAAATCAAAATAAAATATTTCTAAGACGATTTCAAGCAAAATATTTTAACTGAATGCAAAAAAATAGCTAATCTTGTCATATTGCAAGCAAATCTCAATTTCTATAAAGAATTTTTTCCTCCTTTGCATGGGAATTTCTCAGGAAGTTGGTCTTTTACCTTAAGCCCGATTTCGTCAGATCCACTGACATACAAATGCAATATTTTGATTGTTAACTGTGATTTTGAAACATGTTACATAACCATCGATGTGTCGCTGCATCGCAGGAAAATACCGTGTTTGCTCAGTTTACCGTACCAAGATGACAACTATCAAAAATCTGTTCATACATCAGATTTTCGTTTTTACCACTCAGCGGAAACGAAAAGTTATAATTTATATGTTATTTTGAGTATCTGAAGCATCGGGAAAACTGTGATTCATTTTTTTTTCTTGCGGTACGAAAGTTGCACTGAAGAAATATGGATGTTTTAGAACAATTCGGTGTGTGTTTGTGGAGTATGACTGTGTAGGTAAAAGAAGTGTGTTTTGTATGTATGTGTGAGAGAGAGAGAGATGAGGGGGGGGGGTGGAGAATAAGAGAGGGTGAGAATGAGAATGAGGGGGAGAGTAGGAGAAGGAGAAAAAGAGGGAAAGAAAGAGAGAGAGTGAGAGCGTTAGAGAGTGGGAGAGTGGGAAGAGAGGGAAAGGGGAAATAATGAGTGGAGAGGGAGAAAGTAAGAGAGTTAGTGGGTGAGAGAGGGGGGAGGAGGGAGGGAGGAAGAGAGTGAGAGAAAGGGGAGAAAGAGAGATACTGAGTGAGAGAAAAAAGAGAGAGAGAGAGAACTATTCGATCAAAGGTGAGACAGCGGATATGATTGTGTTTATGTACGTCTAGCGGTGTCTATTTTACAAGTGTCTTGTGTGTGTCTTTCAAAATTGCAATTCTCCCTGTTTTCAAGAACCGAACTCCGTGCACCGACATTATGACATTATCCGCAGTACACGTCAACAGTTACAACATCACAGATTATGAAAACCGCTGAAAATTGCACTGGTTTCACATGGGCCTCTAATGATTGGTTGACTAAAATAGGTCAGTCGTGAGATCGGTGGTCCTTTGATGTCGTCTTTGATGCCAGTGACTTTATGCTCAGGTGATCTAACTATTGAAACCATGACTATCACAGTTGCAGGTTTTAACGACCAGCCAATTTTGGTCCTCACATCTGGCAGCCACCCACACCCCCCCCCCAACCCCTTTTCTCCCTCTTTGCCACCCACCGGTATTTTCCTGCCTCTGCCTCTGCCTCTGCCTCCCTATATTGTGTTCGTTTCCATGTCTTCATGTTGCCGCACATTCATGAAATAATTCTCTCTCCCTTTCCGAGGTGTCATACTTAATGCCCCCTCCAACCCCACTCCCCACCCCCAACCCCCCCCTCCCCCCCCCCCACGCCCCCGCTTCCTGAGGTACCATGACTAATGTTCCCCACCTCCTCCTGGAGGACTTTGCACGAATAAAATGTTGGGTACACGCCCGTTTTACACCAAGCTAGAAAATTTTCCCAAGTTGAAGCCAACCATTTCCATGTCCCGTTTCATGTACGAACATCCCTAGCTTTTCCCGTTCATGTGTTGTAACAACAACAACAACAAGTACAAAAAATGAGTTTTTCTAGTGCCGCCTTTCGGTAGCATGGCCGTGCGCCAAATGGCCAATTTAGATAAAATAATGTAAATCAATTTGCAGAGAAAAGCGTAGTTTTTTACACCCGGGTGTAGACTGGACCATTCCGCTTGTACTTAATATCTCTAAGAATACAGGCTGCTCTGGAAGACCACATTAATGGTATAATGGCTATTGCCAGTCCAGTAATGTGCAATAAAGACTGCAGTGAGATTCACGTTACGTATCAGATGCCAGTGCACACGGAGTGAATCTTTGAAAACAGAGAATGTGAGAGAACTGAGTGATAAACACACCGCTTTTCTTCCCTGCAAGTTTTTAGTAGTGTATTACTGCGCGCGAATGTTATCTCCCAAAGACACCATGACTGTATTGTATTGTTATTGTTGATATTATTTTTGTTGTTGTCGTTGTTGCTGTTGTTGGTATCATTAGAATTACTGTAATTATCGTTGTTGTCATTATTATTACCGACCCCTACGCTTTGCAAAATACGTAAAGTGAAACTAGACACACCGATTATTATCATTATTATTGTTATTATTATCAGTATTTATTATCATTAATAGTAGTAGCAGTAGTAGTAGCATTATTTTGTATTTACGAAAGTGGCCTCTGGTTTTCTTGGTGTTCCACTTTATCTGTTATATAACACAGGGTGTGTGAAAAGAAAAATATATACATACCTTGAATTTTTATTAACAAAATGTCAGGTTAGATACTCGTACATCCAAGATTCATCATTCAAATCAAAGAGCACAGGTGTGTCATTATTTGAATTATGGCATGTATTCAAAATGATGGCCGTTGTGGACCAGATACTGTTGACTTCATAGAGTTTTAAACAACATTAAGCAGTGCTTTTTAGTGTATGCATTTGTTTGGAGACATCCCGTAGATCAGAGTTTTGGATAAATTAACGCTTTCTCTAGTTATTCATAATTATTGTTTGTTTATTGTTCTTCCAGGTTTCCTCTAGCGTCCTGGCAGTAAGGAAAGTTGGGGTAAGTTTACACGACAAAACTGCTCCATTGTCATTTTCCTTTAGTTATTGACTGTCTATTTTTTCTTTCCGAAAACCTTTGCCCCAGCTGTCTATAAACTGTATTTTACAATCTGTAGTGTTTCCATTTTGCAAAAGTTGTCTTTACACTTGGTGTGCAAATACGGTTTCGACAGCTGCGCCACATTTTCTTTTTTTACTCGGGGCGTACATGTGAATGGAGATGCCCACACCCGAGACCCAGAATACCGAGACGAACCATCCCCACTCCCACTAAATGTCCACAAATTGAGCGCGTATAAATACGGTGAGTACTATTCCTTTTCGTTCAATTATGAAGGGATGTGGTGCAAATTTTTGCTTTGTTGACATCGATAATACGCGCATACGTCGACGGACGGAATATATAACGGATTGATTCGTCCAGGTATCCTGTATCTCGGCCCACACATGCCAGGCAGGGACACAATGCAGTCAACGGGAACATGGAGCCAGGACAGGAATGCAAACACGATAGCAATTCCCATGTGACGTGCCTGGCCTCAGTGACAACAACAACAGCATCAACAACAACTACATCAAACTGACAGTTCAATATTCACGTTTCGTTCCTAACGACAGGGGTCACAAAATCGACCGAAATTTGGAAATAGAACACGGAACAGAGCATGACACAAAGCAATGTTTTGCTACACCTACAATATTTTCTTGTCTCTATGTACTGTTGTTGTTTTTTTTTCTTGTCCCATACCACGACAGTATTGTTGGCTGGTGCCACAACCGGAGAGATGGCTGACAAAACCCACACACTGAAAAGGCCGATGAAAGACAACTGGGCTGACTGAAGTTAATCTGACCTGAGTTGTCGCTCTTGTGGACACTTCCGGGCTAATTACTGGGACAGGGGCAGCAAAGGGGGAGGCAATAGACTGGCTTTTGTCGCGGATATCGTGGGCAGAGGGGTTGGCTGAGAGAAGTGGGAGGCGGGGGGGAGGGGAGGGGGAGGAAAGAGCCATACATGATTGGTTTTCCTGCTTCATAGTTATGTTTGTTTGCTTTTTGGTACGTTTGTTGTTGAAATATTATGGAAGTGTATCTTTTGGCTTCCCAACTACACGCAAACTATCATAGGGAATGTTTCAGCAGAAAGCAATGGAAATTTAACAAAATATAGCCTTTTTTTTTTTTAGTTCTCAGTTACCACTTTTCCATGGTAAATCCCGCTGAATGACGTCTGGTCCATTGTCCTGTGTAAGATCAGATCTGCCATGCAATGTAATGTCCCAGATCTGTACACAGAGCTGTTTTATCGCATGGGCACACTGGGTAGTTGCTCAGGGGCCCCAAGGGTTTAGGGGGCCTCATGCATGCAAACATTTTATTGGCTTTTGAAACAGAGTGGGCTGCAACCTATTACTTTGCCCGGGAGCCTATAATGATGTTTAAGACGGCCCTAGCTGTATATTATCTCTTAATGTAAGGGCCCTGTTTTGCCCCTTACTATAACTACAATAATGTGAAGTCTAAACAAAGATAGTATTTTCACATGACAACGATTAACTAACTATATGATTTAAGTACTTTGCTGTATCCCCCTGAATATAAATA
>OZ007576.1:26634595-26657095 GCA_963931925.1 Onchidella celtica | reverse complement strand
ATAAGATTAAGAAGCAATCTTTTTGCGTATTCTTGCAATTTACATGAGAAATTAATTTCAAGTTAGGACAAAATGGTTTAGAGAGCCATGCCAAACTTGGATACATGGATTTTGAAAAAAATTATTTCATTTATTTCGGCGGGGAATATAGGTTGGACGAACATGACATCACACGCCTGCTTTGTCTACTTCCGCCCGCAATTGTATTGGTAATGCGATGGAAAATGCCTGCCAGTTGTGCTAGTTTGGTTGTGGATATCGAACGTCGGCCAAAAGCAAAGGCATTTTTCCTGTACCAGGGATTGGTACACGCGAGGGGAAGGTAGCAGAGGAACTGGGTGAGAGAAGAAGACGTTTTTGGATCAAGGTCATAACAGAAAAAGCATTTCCAGCTCCGTAGTTCGGAAAAAATCCACTTGCTTTGAACTGATCAAATGTGTAGGCACTGTATTCGACACTAAGGAAAGAAAAATGATATTTATTATGTGGTGTTTGGCAGCTCGCTTGGTTGAAAGCCGGCCATCTGTCCTTTGGCAGTTTGTACAGATCGACACCTTCTATGCTTTGTAATGTTTGATTCTATCGTTGTTTCCTTTTTTTGGCAGCGGGATCTTCTTTTTCTTTCGTTCACCAAATCTAGATCTGCAGATTTGTTCTTTTAAGAAAATCTGCGGTTTTCTGCAGTTCTGGCAGAGCACCATAGACAACGTCTCCACTATTGGACGCCATGTTCGTTGATCTTAGAGCACGTGTAAAATGGCTGCCGGGTCAAATGCGTTCAACCGTTCGGGCGAACACAAAATAATTATTGTGAGGCTGTAGATTTCCTGCGCAACTTTTTAAGAATACGATTCTCCACAATGCATCTCTGATCTACAAATAGCTCAGTGACGTCAGCTTTTGGTAATCTGTCGGCACACTCCGGTGCAGCAGTAAATATAGTCATGGTGCACAAAATAATGCGAATCAATGTACCGAGGAAGGCATAGTTTTGTAAGCCGGGCGGTATGCTGACTATTCTGAGTTGGTATCATAGTATAAAGGAAGTAAGGCCTCTAATACAATCATGGGAGGCTTATTATCCGCAGGGCCTTAAATTTTACGAAATATCACAGTAGGCAAAGAGAGACGTAAAGGTGGCATATTTTAAAAGGTCTTGAAGTTGGTTATTATTTTTAAGACTTTTGTTGATTTTGAGCCACAACTGAGATGAAAAGAAGAAAGTGTCAGCACCTAAAACTTCATGAGTGCGTGACCAAAAATGATCAAATCTTGTGTACTTTGTCAATTTTTGACGACAAATTACGTGAACACATCCATTTTGAACAAAATCCAGTCTTAAATATTATTTATTTACTATATCTTTGAGCCACAAAAAAAAAAAAAAAGATGCATTTTGATCGAGTAAAATCGAAAGTATATTATTCTTAATATCGTTCTTTGCTTTCTTTACATCTTGCTGGTCCAAAGTTCAACTTAATGAGGGTATTTCTGTATGAAATTGTGATGAAACGATAAATTCAATTTGTCTTTGAATCGAATCCAAATGCTGTTATTAATATGACTTAGATCTGTTATGTACGATTGGGCTTGGCGCAACAAATTTGCAAGGTACATCTTGCTCGGATCAGCTAGTAAAATGTAATAGAACTGGAAGGAGTGGAAACTCAGGTTGATTTGAACTGCAGTAACATGGATATGGGGGCTCGACCCAGAATGTCTGAGAACCATTGGTGTATGGCATTGATTTTTGTTCTGTTCTTTAAATGCAAATGAAAAGGCGGGTTTTGTAAACAACCCTGTGAGAATGTCGTAGTCGGCACGTCATCCTCTTTGGGTGACAAGGTTTTAACTCTATTTCGTCAACTTTTGAGAAATCGAGGATTGACATTTCAGTACTGGTAGCTATTAGAACAAAGTTGTGTTTGTTTTTTTTTTGTTTAGTAAATACTTACAAATTACACACCGAATCTGTTTGATACTTTGACACAATGGCGAAGGTCCATAGAAGTAGTGTGTAGAGTGTAACTCAGTTCAGCCAAAAAGTGGAGATAGAAAGTTGTCATTTTAAGGGGGCGGCGTATGCTGGGATTGTGGTATGTATGCCTAATTACGTGGTATCGTGTGTCAATGGAAAACACAATGCTACACGATGTATTGTGGGGGCTTGGTTGGCACATTATTATGCGGGCTTACGCGAGGCTGGTGGCTCATAATTGAGTTGAATCTGTTTGTCTTCGTTTTAGTGGGAAATGTGGACTATGTAGTTGTGTTTAGATCTTTGTTTTAAGAGGTTTGCTGCCGATGGCATTCATACCTCATTTTTCTTGTTTTTTTGTTTTTTGTCCTTGTTTCTGTGCGTTTCTGTGTTAGGGAATAGGTTTTTTTGGAATTTTGCCCGGGCACCGGTTTTGTTCGGCCTGCTCTTCTTGTCTTTCAACTGCCAAGGTATCTTTGACGTGCGCAACATACACGCAGGCCCGCCGACTTTTTCGTACTTATCCGAGAAGACTAGGTGTTTGATCCTACCTACCATAGGATCAAGGACAGGAAAATATGAGAAAAATCCCAACATACCTGCACCGACCGGGATTTGAACCCGATACTTTTGGCATGAGAGGCAAACACCTTGCCCCTAGGCCACTGCGTCCCCTGGTAATGGTTAGTTGGATGATGACGTCACGACTTTTAATTACAATGAAACTCCGCCCACCCGCCGACTGGCCCGGGTCCCATTGAAACTCAGTGTCGTTACGTCACCATCCAACTACTCGGGCCAATCATAATCAGTTGGCCGCGCACCTAGACTAATTCTTCATACTGAAGCTTTACATTGTTCTGATGGCGAAGGTGCCGTAAGCAACTGTTCAGTGATCGTTTTGACCAGTGGTCAAGTGAGCTGGACATTCAGGAAATATTACTGAAACCTTCTTAATGAAACTGTTCAACAAACTTGGCTAATACACGCGTAGGTTCTTTTGATGGTTCAGTCCCAACCCTTCACCTTACCGCTCCTGCCACGTAGGCATAGTACAATCTATGTTGTCAAACAAGATCATTGTTAAGTCGATAATTATGAAGTCTATTGTGGGATCAGAACAGAGGGATTGTTTACGTAAATCACAGAATAAGTTGTTCTTGTTTTTTGTCCAACTCACAGCTGGTTCTCATTTTACACAGTCATGTCTTTGTTCATTTAAAAAAAAAAAGATATTCTTTGAAATGCTGGTGCATTGTTCAGTTCTGTCAAGTCTATGATTATCGCAATCCATCATTTACAGCCCTTATTAAATTTGTTTGTTTGTGGTATTTTTTTTACAATTTAAACAAAACGTGATGTTAACCCTCTGGGCTCCGCCGGCGTTTCTGCTTGTGGGCGAATCCTGATTTCATGAGATTTTCTTCTTAGGGACATAATTAAACTGTTTCTTCATGATCATTTAGTTGAATTCTTTATACTAATAAAAGTGAAACCTTACGACAATTGCAGCGCGCCTTTCGCTACTCCTCTGTTAATGCTGATTCGGTGGCCCTCAGATTTTATTCAGCGCTTAGTAAAGGCTGTCGCCGCGTCGCCGGCACAGAAAATAAAAAAATAATTAATAACTTGCAGAACATTTGTATTAGTTTCTAGGTTGCGACACAATGGAGTTCGGTCTATTTTTTTTCGGAAAATGTACATAACTGAGATTGGTTCCGGTATCTGTATCACACTCACAAAACAACTTCCGGTTAGGACTGGTTTGAATGCTGAGACTGAGGATTAGACTATCAAGTATGAAACTTTGTGTGTTCTCAATGTGCCTAGACTAGGAAAAAGAAAGGGTCTGGAATTGGAGATTGACGCTGCAGGGCCAAAAGTGCAGGTCTGTGTTTTCAATATGCCTAGGAAAATATTATAATATTTCTTTTCCATTAACACATGGCGTTATCACTTCCTGCGATGTGCAAACAAACTAACCCGTGCGCAAATCATAGCCATTTGACGGATGCTGGCGGGACGCGCGCGCAAAGGGGGAGCAGTAAAACGTACCTCAAAACAAACAAACAAACAAAAATAAAATAAAGCTAAAGGAACCAGTAAAATGAAGCAGGTCCATAATAATCACCCAGAACTGAAACTAATAAATCGATTTATCCCGGGCAGGGCCGGGAACTCAGCTAGTTGTTTATATAAAAGTGAACTTTAGAGGCTATGTTAGCCTACTCCTCCGTTAATACCTAGCCCACACGCTTCAAATTTTACAGACGTCGACAGTATCTACATACCCAGGTTTTCGTCACATAAAACATACGAAAACTCCTGTCCCCGAATTTATCAAAATAGATTTTTTTTCGGTCATTCTATTTTAATTCACCATTTTGAGTGAACCGGAAGAATGATACCATTTTGGCGCGCCGCCTGAACGCGGAAGTTTGGTTCCGCACCAAGAAACGAAACCGTTCGTAGAACGGGTAATTAAATGAAATTATTCTGTGTGAAAATGTGGTGTAACAGTAAGTTCTATTAGTCATAGCATGGAATCCAAATGCCGTTTTAATGTAGCGTAGATCTAGATATAATATACGGTTGCGCTTAGTACATGGAAAATTTGCAAGATATATCTTGCGCGTGTCGGCTAGTTGTTTATATTGTAGAAAACACTAAAAATAACTTACATTACTCGTGCTGAGCTCTTGTGGGAACTGCAACAGAGTGATTTAATGTCTGTGTATCAGTCTTGATACATTCTGATGCCTTGAGGGTTAGCCACAAAACATAACGCCCTCTAGAACACACAACCGCATACAAACACCCACAGACAGACATACATACATGCACACACACGCACAAAAATAGAAGCAAAACCAAACCAACGAGCGAAGGAAACGGCTCTATTTTGTATATTTTCACTACAGTGAAGAGAACATCAGCCATACAGTTATATACTGTGGCCACAAATCATTTCACAGACACTTTCTCATATATACATGCATACACATACACACACATGCGCGTGGGCGCGCAAGTGATGACAGCAACAAACATCAACAACGCCGACAAAATGTCCCCCTTGTTCTGTGCATACCTTTGGCTGTAGATGTGTGCGTTACAATAGACAATAGCCAGGTAAGAAACACAAGTCATGTAGTTTCAGCCCGGGAGTTCTCAAACGTTTTAGGACAATCGTCCCCTTAGGCTCCAAAGTTTCTTTCATCGCCCCCCCCCCCACCCGCCCCCGATATCCATACTCAAATCCAAGATACAGTTCATAAGAAGACAGTCTACACACAAGTTATGACTTTGTGTGTTTCAAAGCTGTATTTCTGACAATAGGCGTTTTGATTAGACATTATGATATAAAGCAGAACGTTTTCTCTATCAAATGCACTTAGAAAGTAAGCCTTTTCTATTCATAAAACCCACCTAGGTGGAGTATTGACCAAGTCAGTAGGGGCCATGTATTTGCCCCTTCATCGTTTTCGGCCCCCCCCCCGTCACCTGTTCTTTGTTTTCGCCCCCCCCCCCTTCCGTCTCCCTTTTCTTTGTCTCCCGCCCCCCCCCCCCCAGGGATGATACCGTTCACGTTGAGAACCACTGTTTTAGCCTAACGGGATCTATTCAAATTTATTTCATTCTACAATCAAGTGTCAGATCTTTAACTCTGTTGAAAAGGTAGAAAAAAGCAAACAAAACGTTACGCATTGGCAATACAAAGCCTGGCAGACCTAACCATTACGAACAGTTTCACCGATTCGACACCTCAAGTTTTTGGCATTTCTCAGGCCTATATCACAGGAATGTCAATGTGTCACTGAGCTGATATTTCAAACAACTGTGTTGTGCTTGCATCCGTTGAGTAACGAACTTTCTCTCTGTGTTTCAGCTTCAAAGCTTGGAAGATTTGTTTATTATTCAGAGCTGTTTGATCGGGTAGAAAATATTTACATGCATGGAAATGCCCGGTACTATGTAGCATTTTGATATTTACAGGTTGATAATAGGGGTTACGTACTTGAAACTTGTTATGACGTAGAAATCTAGACAAACATGCAGAAGGAGGGATAGACAGATGGAACAGAAACTGACAGTGAGATACACAGACAGACGGACAGACAGACAGTCGACTGGTGCACGAGGTCTCAATGAAGGCTGTTGTTTAAATACGTATGCACCCCAAGCGTTTTGCGCTAGGAGCGCGTTCGTTTACGGACTGTCCTCAGCCCCATCTTTATCCACAACCTTAAATCTTACAGAATCCCTAACCCTGTCCCCTATCCTTTCAGGCAAAAAAAAAAACAACAAACAAAAACAGGAGGAAAACAAAAAGAAAATCTGAAAGAATAATTGATCAGAATTAATTAAGGCTTGTTGGTAGTAGCACTTTGGGGAGGAGCTCTCTAGCTCTGGAGCCACACAATTCTTTAAAATACGTACCCCCAGCGCAAAAAAAAACACCAAAAAACTTTGAGTACGTACGTACATGTAACAACACGTGACGTCATCTTCCAGCTGATCGGCTTGCGGAATCGACTAATGCGTGCCAGGCTTAATGCGGTAAGAAAACATGTTGTGCAAGTCTTAGATTCGACACAGGAATATTTTGAATTAGAGATCAGGTCTACGTTTGGCTGGGCAGATTCCAGAAAAGCCCTCCGGTGTCCACCCCGGCTTATGTGAGATTCTCCCCCCCCCCCCCCCTGTACAAGCAATGCATGTCATTGCTCGTGGCGTGTCTAGCTCGTTTCATCTCATCGAAACCTGGCGTTGGGGAGCTCAGAAAGACGTAAATCAACCTGGAGTTTAATGTGAAAAGGTAGAAAACTAGAAAGCCAACCCAAATTATTTGTTTATTCTAAGGTTAAGACGAGTTTGCTTTAAATTTCACGCTTTTATTTTATTTATTTATTTATTTGTTTATTTATTTAAATTTCTTTCTTTATTTATTTATTTATTTAAATTTATTTATTTATTTATTTATTTGTCGTCGCCAATCAAAGACGGCGAGACAGAATAAAAAGCTATTAGGATTTATTTGTCCCTACTTCTGTAAGAGCTTTACAGACTTCCTCCTGGGCGCTGTCCATAGAATTATATTATCATCGGTGATTATGTGTACAAAATGTGATATGAGAGAGTATCCACGTGTGTACTGTTGATGCCAGTGTCCTTGATGCTGTACTTTTGATGCCAGTGTACTTGATGCTGTACTTTTGATGCTGTCGTGTACTTGATGCTGTACTTTTGATGCCAGTGTACTTGATGCTGTCGTGTACTTGATGCTGTACTTTTGATGCCAGTGTACTTGATGCTGTACTTTTGATGCCAGTGTACTTGATGCTGTACCTTTGATGCCAGTGTACTTGATGCTGTACTTTTGATGCCAGTGTACTTGATGCTGTACATTTGAGATCAGATAAGAATCACTTTATTATTCCGTGAGGGAAATTCTCTTTCACATACCGTTTAATGGCACATGCGCGGTACACATATCTTACCCATCATTTCATAAACATTTGTTTATGTCATAGCTCAATAAACTCAGTAACATGCATACACCAAGCGGCGTGGTAAGGAATCTTGGTGAAATATATCACACATCTAGCTATAATGTCTTGTTGAGGCTGAAGGCAAAAACGATATTTTTGTTGATTTGTTCATGTTTGCTGGACCAAGACAAAATTCTCGTCTGAGATAAGTAAAAGTTCTGATCCTGATTATCATTGTTATCATGGCCTGGAGTTGAGGGACGCGTTGAGGAGAAGGCGGAGTGTCGGGATGAATGGAGAGGACTGGCTGTCAGAGCGACAGAGGCGTCCCTACGAACGGAAGTCCAAGGGATCAAGGACAAGGACAAGGACATTATTATTTCTTATTCACATATCAGAGTTTACCCAACTGTGTAAGTTCCATTTTACAGTTATTGTAAGCGTTTTCAATCTTTACATCCCTGTGTGTCCACTGTACAGCAGTACGCGATCTCAGTTCTTCTTTGTTCCAACTCCACTTTTGGCACAACTGAGAAACTCGACGTTAATCATTTGCGGCGTTAGTATTATGGTAAGGAATTAGACTAAATCGAAGCGATGAAATTGCTTAATAAGTGCCACATAGCATTTTAAACAAGCGTCAAAGTGTGCATTTATTGTATCTCTTCTACATACTAAAAGATCTCCAGTTTTTCAGAAAATGGAGATAGACCAAACGTTCGCGAATATTCCCCAACCTGCACCTCTAGGATTTTACCCCTTCCTCACATTTAATATGCCCTAAGTAAATCACTGACCCCACAGTTACCCCTGTCCACGCCAATTCCTCCCAGTTTTGCAATCCCTGGTATGACCATCGGAGGCAATGCTTTAAAAGCCAGGACTACGGATGAGAAATGACTCCTCTTCTGGTCTAGAGGCAAGGTGCTCGCCTCTCGTGCCAAGGGTCCCGGGTTCGAAACCCGGGCCGTGCAGGCATGTTGGAAGTTTGGGATTTTTCTCATATTTTCGTGTCCCTGATTCTATTGAGGGGTAGGATCGAGTACCTAGTCTTCTCGGATAAGGACGAAAAAATTCGGAGGGCCCGTGTGCACGTTGCGCACGTTAAAGATACCTTGGCAGTTGGAAATCGTAAAGAGCAGGCCGAACAGGCCGCTGCCCGGGCAAAATTAAATTAAATTCATCTCTACCAGTCCCTCCCCCTCCCCCCTCATCTCCCCCCCCCCAAAAAAAAAAAAAAAAAACGCCGACCGGCGCTGCACTGTGGCGACGACGTGCCTGCTCCAGTTATAACTGGGCTGCAATGGCACAAAGGCAAAATTTCCCAAATGGGATTAAAGAGTTATACAAATACAAATACAAATAATGTAGAAATACATTCATGTATTTGGACAAACTTGTAGTTAGGTCTTTATTTGAGGAGGTTTCGCTGCCCTTGGCATTTATATCTCACTTTTCTTATTTTTACTGCTCTTGTTGTGCCAGGGATTCGATTTTTTAGAATTTTGTCCGGGCTGCGGCCTGTGCGGCCTGTTCGGCCTGCTCTTTTCGATTTCCAACTGCCAAGGTAACTTTAACGTGTGTAACGTGCACACGGGCCCTGCGAATTTTTCGTCCTTATCCGAGAAGACTAGGTGATCGATCCTACCTACCATTGGATCAGGGACAGGAAAACATGAGAAAAATCCCAACATGCCTGCACCAACCGGGATTCGAACCCGGTCCCTTCGGCATGAGAGGCGAGCACCTTGCCTCTAGACCAAGGTGATTGATTGATTTGGACAAACCTCAAAACTTCGGTGAGGAGAGGGAAAAACAATTTTGGCACAGATTAAAATAATGTAAATCCGTGTATTTTTAGTGGTTCAGATGTAAACACTGTTTTAAATGGCTTTGATTTCCACTGAACCTTTAAAATATCTTGTTTCAAGTATGTTATTTAGAAGTATCCAGCGAAAAACCAAAAGCAATATTGCTGTTATAATCTCCGTATGAGGTATTATTGCCTCTTGGCTAACTGCTAAGCACCGCTGAACTATTGAGGAATGTCTTAACAAAGTTCAACGAGTGCACTGTTGTAGGAAACGCCCATGTGTGTGACCCACGAGAATGTGAATGAATGACTAGTGCTGTTTGTGCAATACGTCATCGTGAGTGAATCACTCGGATTACTGAACTGCGCGTGCGCCGTATTGTGCACGGAACAACTGAATTGTGTCCCCAGTAACCTATTTCTTACGTGCAGACACCGGTCAGCACTTCTCAATCTGGCTCGCTAAGGAGGGTATCATACTAAGCCCGGCCAGACACAGTCAGTTGCTGACAGCCAAGAAGTGCACATCATAATTTCCTATATTTTCTTAGTAAATCCCGGAAGACCCCATCATACTAAGCCCAGTGAGACACAGTCAGCATCTGCCATTATTTCTTTGGGGTCGACATTTTGCTGGCAGCATCTGAGTGTGTCTAATCTGGTTTAGTATGATATCCTCCAAAGGCATGTACCCAGGTATCTGGACAATGTCACATGAGTTTGTTGTAGATACAAGTCATGCGTTCTGCTACTCGTTGCAGGTGAACAGGGTAGGGAGATGGAAATGTAGCCGTAGTAGGAATAGTAATACTGGTGGCAGTATATCTATCTATCTATCTATCTATCTATCTATCTATCTATCTATCTATCTATCTATCTATCTATCTATCTATCTATCTATCTATCTATCTATCTGTTTATCTATCTATCTATCTATCTATCTATCTACCTATCTATCTATCTATCTATCTGTCTAGCTATATATCTAGCTGTCTGTCTATCTATCCATCTATCTATCTATCTATCTATCTATCTATCTATCTATCTATCTATCTATCTATCTATCTATCTATCTATCTATCTATCTATCTATCTATCTATCTATCTATCTATCTATCTGTCTAGCTATATATCTAGCTGTCTGCCTATCTATCGATCTATCTATCTATCTATCTATCTATCTATCTATCTATCTATCTATCTATCTATCTATCTATCTATCTATCTATCTATCTAGCTATCTATCTATCTATTTATCTATCTATCTATCTATCTATCTATCTGTCTGTCTGTCTATCTGTCTATCTATCTATCTATTTATCTATCTATCTATCTATCTATCTATCTATCTATCTGTCTATCTATCTATCTATCTATCTATCTATCTATCTATCTATCTATCTATCTATCTATCTATCTATCTAGCTATCTATCTAGCTATCTATCTATCTATCTATCTATCTATCTATCTATCTATCTATCTATCTATTTATCTATCTATTTATCTATCTATCTATCTATCTATCTATCTATCTATCTATCTATCTATCTATCTATGTCTGCCTGTCTGTGTGTCTGTATGTCTGTCTATCTATCTGTCTATCTATCTATCTATCTATCTATCTATCTATCTATCTATCTATCTATCTATTTCCCAAGCTACTATTCTCTATACCGTCACACATCTTATCAGATCCCACATTTTCTTCACATTCTGCGCTCTTGTCGACAGTCGCACGGCATTACCTCAAGGCCATGGGACCAAAATCCTAGCTAGTCTCTAAAGTAAATTTCTTTACGCACCCCCTAGGGAAAATCTAGGTATGGTTTTAATATGTTCCCAGTAACCATCTTTGACTAAAAATCAAATGTTGTCATCCATAACTGTGCACATTAATAACTTATTTTTAAAAAAATGTTTATTGCTATGTAGCATCTGTATTTTTGCATGTTTGTTTCGTTTTACATAAATATATATTTCACAAAATCTCCACCTTTGAACGCAAAAGGCTTTTTTATTAGACCACCTATACTAACCCAATTTTACATGTCCATTTCAAATACCGCGGAGGGTGCACGGAAGTTTTTATTATTTTGATTAGTTTGGTCCTTGAATTTATAGAAAATGCACTTTCCTCGTGCTGTCATTTTCATCCTCCATCTTGCCTCCATTCTGTTATAGTACCGTGCAGGTCATAAAAAGTAACGTTTGGTGCTCAGTGTCCTGGCGCGCATGAGTTCTGAAGCAGAACTGCAGATTACTACTTTTATTGTAAGAGAGAGAGAGAGAGAGACAGGGAGAGAACGCACATGATTGTTTATTCTCGAAATTTCATCCAACTTATCAAAGAAAACTGAATTATATTGCTATTTACATCTTTCTTAGTGTGCATACAGCATTCCATCATGGAGGCAGCCATTTTGGATTTCGCGGCGAAAGGCTCAATTCCATTGGTTGATTAAAATAGCATTGTTTACATGGCAAACTCAATTCGCATCATTAATTATCATTTACTGGCACACTTTACATACAAATTATACAAAAATGTGCAAGACGTGAAATGACAACATTGGTTTTTTGTGAAAGGGAGATGCATAAGAGCGTGCATGCAAAAATTCAGCTTATCCCCCCAGGTGCGTAACGGAATGACAAGCTACAAGTTTGGTCCCATGGCCAACTCCCATTCTAGTGCGTCATAATGGACCGACCTTTCCACCACGAGAGGGCGCCATTTATAGCCATAAAGTATTTTAATGGTGGACCATAGAATTGACCAGAGCAATCACTTAACCCATTTGCCTGGAGCACAATTGATGCTGGACAGAACAAAACGGGAGTTCTAATGGCCGGCTAAGAAGAGTTAACATTGATCGGAAAATGGCGGGTATCGAAAGAATGAATGTTTAGTAACGGGTGGGAATCTGGGTAATGTTGCTGGTTTCCTTGTGTTCATGTAATGTTGTGTAAGATCCGGGTTTTTTTTCTGACTGTCTGTCTCTCTGTCTGTTTTACTGTGTCTGTCTGTCTGTCTCTTGCTCTACCTCTCTTTCTCTTCCGCTTTCTCTCACTCCTCTCTCACCTCCCCCCCCCCCCTCTTTCTCTCTCTCTCTGTCTCTCTCCCTCTCTTTTCTTCTTCTCTCTCCTTCTCGTTCTCCCCCTTTTTCTCTCTCTTGTTTTCTCTCTCTCTCTGTTCTTCTGTCTCTCTCTCTCATCTTCCCTTCCTCCCTCTGTCTCCCTCTTTTTTTTCTTTCTCTTACACACACAGCTGTTAAATTCGTCCTGAAACCCCACAGACACATAGCTCTCCTCGCCTCTCATTCATCCCCCTCCCCTCTTCCCGACTTACCTCCTTCCCTCCAGCCACTGTAACCCTCCACTCCCTCCTTCCCTCCTCATTCACTCCACCAGACATAAAATTATATCAGTGATTCTCCCAGAACCTAGCGAAGAAAGCAGCTGACCAGAAAGCAATATAGAATCATGTCCGTGGGCTAGAATGACCATTACTTAGCCAGATGAGACAGAAATCTGGTCAATGCAATATTTATGTGGAGAAATCCCGGGGCAAGGTCCCAGACATAAACACTTGGATACGGTTTCACCTTTTATTCTCTGCATTAATCACAATATATATGCATTAATCACAATACACATCCACTCCTGATTCATCCGACATTAAGCTGGGTTCTCATGTGTACGGAAACGGAAACGGCAAAAAATCCATCCTGTAGTAAAATGAAAGAGTGTTTCCATGTGTAGGGAAACGGCGTGCGAAAACATTCTTTCTATTTCACTACTTGAAGGGTTTTTGGCGTTGCCGTTTCCGTTTTAGACTGTGTTTTCATGTGTGCGGAAACGGAAACGGCAAAATTCCATCAAGTAGAAAAAAAAAAAAAAGAGGGTTTCCATGTGTGCGGAAACGGCGTTTACATACACATGAAAACATACCTTCTATTCACTACTTGATGTGTTTTTGACGTTTTCGTTTCCGTCTCCTTTTCCGCTTCCGTACATATGAAAACCCAGCCTAACACCTAATATTCCGTAGGGCAGAGTCAAGTCTTGTTTTGCATCTGTTAATGTTATGATTTCAGTGTGCGAGACATCTGTTTCCGGCAGCTGACTCAGAACACATTATTTTGCCACTCCCAAACCAGGTAAGACAGTTTTGTTTCAATCTTGCCAGTGCACCAGGTCACGTTTAACGCCGTGGTTCACATCTCATTCTAAAACCTCGACAAAACAGCCATGACTCAGCCATAGAATACGTTACTTGGACAAAGAGCTCGGGAAATTTAAGACAGCCAAAAATGTTTAAGGTATTTTGTCATTAAATCTGCGTCCTCTTAGAATGACAAGGTTCTGTCTCCATTTTTTGGCTGAACTGAGTTCTCCATTGTGTGTCAAAGTATCAAGCAGATTCGGTGTGTAATTGGTAATTATATGCTTGGCTCTAAAGGCTAAGTTGGAAATTTGAGTCCGGGGGACAATTGACGCTGGAGACACAAAACTAGTCATTTGAAATAATGGTTTGTTTCACTTAAATTACCTAATTTGTGTAATTGGTAATTATATGCTTGGCTCTAAAGGCTAAGTTCACATGAAACTTCAGTCCTCGATTTGGCAAAAGTTGACAGAAGGGAGTTAGAACCCTGTCATTCTAAGGGGACTTCTTGTCATTCTGCATAGGTAAAATGTTGTACAAGATTGTCTTAAATTGCCGGTGGTTACCTCGTGATATTATCACTGAGCGATATCTATATCCATTTATTTTTCCAGCACGTTCTTCCATCGCTCCATCCCTTTACCAATAATAATAAATAATAATAAATAGAATTTCTATAGCGCATTTCTAATAAAATTATTACTCAATGCGCTGTACATTGCATCAATAATTCATGCATACACTTTTCAAATCTCATACTAAAACACGCACTCTCATCCATAAAAACTTTCAGTTTCACACACATAGACGCTCTTAGTCATATAACACTAGCTTATATAATCAATACTTCCAACCAACACTCGGCTTGTCTCCCCCCTACACAGCCAATCAACTGTACATTTTCGCCGTCTCGCCCAAGTTGAATGCATGACAATGTTTAGGTTATTCCCCCTTTGGCGATAGTTCCCTAAGTCGTTTCCCCTTTACAGAAGTTGTTTCCCTTCGATCGTGTTCCACCCTCGGCAACTGTTGTTTTCCCCTCCTTTGCTGACGAAGACTGAAGATTAGGGACTTCATTCTTGGGCTGTGTTTTTGTACCAAGACTCACTTTCTGAACTGGACTTCAGTTAAATTTAGAATCTAGCCAATTAAAAATATTATATGTAACAAAGCCCCGGGTTACAGACTGACCAGTAAAAGGAGTTATACAAGAAACTACAAAAGCATTGGAAACAAAAGTAAAAGAAATTTTTAAAAGTATATTGAAATTTGTTGAAACGCCTCATATTTTTGTAAGAATCTCTTGGAAATTTGAGTCCCGGGGGACAACTGACGCCGGAGACACAAAACTAGTCATTTGAAATAATGGTTTGTTTCACTTAAATTACCTAAAACTGTAATATATGCCTTCTTCCCTCCACCCTCCAGCGCGTGCACGGAAACCGTGCATCTGTAAAGACTTGTGGATTTATTTCTTTGTTTGCTTGTTTTGGAACTGGGGGGTGAGGGGGGGGGGAGAGGAGGTACAGTCACTCATGTCGAACGGGGGAGAGAGGGGGTACCTTAACTCATATCGACTGGATGTAATCTAAAAAGAAAAACAAACTCTAGGCAAGATGAAACATAAGTATGGCCTTGGAACTTCCGGTGAAAGATGAAATAAGATTCAAGATTTCTTGTGAGCACAAGTTCTGTGTCGTCATGTGATGCAAACTAATCACCAATCAAATGAGTTTTCTTCTCCCATCAGCAGAAATAGATTCACCGTGCCCCTCACACACACATACACACACTGTCCCTCTCTTTCTCTCTGTCTCTTCTCTCTGTCTCTCTCTCTCCTTCTCTCTCTCTCTCTTTCTCTCCCTCTCTTCCGCTCTCTTTCTCTCCCTCTCTTCCGCTCTCTCTCTCTCCTCTTTCTTTCTTTCTCTCTCTCTCTTTCTCTCTGTCTCTTTCTCTCTGGCTCTTCCTTTCTCTCTGTCTCTCTTTCTCTCTCTCTGTCTCTCTCTCTCTCTCTTTCTCTCTCTCTCTCTCTCTCTCTCTGTCTCTCTCTCTCTCTCTCTCTCTCTTTTCCCATTTGAATATTTTCTTGCTCCCAAGTGACCACGCCCATATTGTTCAGAAATTGCTTGCATCTCTCCCCCAAGACCTGTGGTTGTGAGAAATTCTCTCTTGAAGTCTCAAGACAACTGAAATGTTTTTTTTTTCTTTCTGTGATTCATTTCCTTGTCTTTTCATTTCTCCACAAGATATGTAACCGATTTCCTTCACCCTTGTACGTCATCACTATTTATCGTGCAGCTTTTAGGACATTAATCCTAGCGGAGACAGATCGATTACAAACGTCTGAAGGACACGATACATAATTATAAAATCTGTTTGTGGGGGGGGGGGGGTGGCGTGTGGGTTTGGGTGGGGGGGGGGGGGGGTTGGAGTGGGTGCTGGGGGTCCTCTATTTATCTTATTATCAATGTACACAAATGTATCTGTTCAATCCTGTTCTTCTGTATTAGGTGTTTGGCGGATGCCTCATGAGAGGATAAACTTTTACACTCTCTCCCTTTTTCATTTGTGAGTCGCTCGCAAAAACAGAAACTACCAGAACAGAGAGGCTACGTTTTTTGTTTCTCTCATTCATTCCTTTTTTTTTATGATCACCAGCTAACTCCAGCAAGATAAATCTTGCTAAATTCTTTGTTCTAAGCGTTAAGAGAGGCGAACAACGAAATTTCCGATCTTACTTTCAATTATACCCGGCGAAAAATGCATCGCCCGTTTTGCGGTTCAAGAAATGGTGAATAAATAATATTAAAGACTAAATTGTGTCCAAAACGGAAGTGTCCAGGTAAATTATGAAAACACCAAGACATTACACCTAGTTTCATAATTTTTGATCGTGTAGTCACGAAGTTTTAGGTGGTTATATTCACCTTCTGGCTCCATTATAGTAAGATTATGTTGTTCTGTCGTTGGCGTGGATTCTCGTCAAGAAAGATTCAAATAAAAGTCTGTGAATCCGTCATCAACATCTGAAGGTCTGAGAACAACGCGGGCTCTGACATTGCCTTTAGGTTGGTATAACAGAAAATATTCTCGAAACTTCAGAGACGAAAAGGGGAAACGCGTGTGCTCTATTCGCGACTTTTTCTTGTCCGGACATTTCTTTTCTTTTGTTGTTATTATTTTTTTGTTTGTTTGTTTTTTTCTATTCTTTAACTTTTAAAGAAGAGAAAGAAAGAAGCAAACAAACAAAGAAAAAAGAAACAAACAAACATACAAAAAAGAGAAAGAAAGAAAGAAGAATGAAATCAAAAAAGAAAGACTGAATGATAGAAGGAAACAAATACAGAAAGAATGAAAGAAAGGAGGATAAATAATTTTATAACGGCACCATCAATGCGTTTATAGCATGAACAAACGGTTTAGAACCTACTTTATCATTTCCTTTCTCTGTTCTTGTCACCTGACCAACCATCCACCATCAGCCATGAGATATTAGACAAACACTGTCATTTACTCGGTATTGTTCATTTATATAAACGCAATCCGCTTAAACCAAATACATCAGTCAGTCCCTAATAAGCAGTTTAAACATGTTCACACATACGCGGTCAACTAGTTCTTCCTTGTGAGCCTCGCCAGGTCTACAGTGCTGAAGTGGCGAGATAAACACGACGCCGTGGAGATGTAGGTTTGCAGCGTACTACGACAAACTACGTTATGGGGCACTGGGTTTTGAAGGAGTGTCCCAAAAGTCTGGAGCCAGAACCAAAAATATCTATTTTATTGTAGAAAAAACAATAGTGGCGGGAGTAATTCATTATGGTGCCGTGTTTGCTCTAAGCCACAGTCTAAATGACAGTTTCAAAAATCATGAAATTAATTTTATTAAGTGTCAACTAATCTAACCCAATCGCTTTTGTGTCGACCTACTGTGACTATTCAAATTTCAGATGTTTTTTCCTAAAGTTGTAAAAATATTAAATACAATAATCTCTTTCTGTGCTCCTTTTGATAAGCCCTTCCAGAGAGTATGTATTTATAGAAAGATCTCACTTTCACCAAATCGCGAAACTAGGTCGCGGCGGTAAACAAGAATTGAATGAGACCGCCTTCACCAAAGATAGATCTGTTTACTGTGGTGTGTTCATATTGTTAGGCTGGTTAAACTATTTAGAGCCGTTTGTAATTTCTTATGCCCTGTGGAAATGCAGAAACGGGTATTGTTTACCGCAGCGACCTACTTTCCGCTCCATGCTAACAGTGTTTTTGCGGAGCCTCCCATTGTTTCGCTGTGCAAATCGACCAATAGTGAGACCTCTCTATACAAACATACTCTCTGGCTCCCTTCGCGGGGAGTATTTGACAAAGTTCAGTTTGGTGCGTAGTGCCCTGACACGTATGAGCTCTGAAGGAAGACTGTGGATTATTATGGGAGACTGTCTAGATCAGAGAGAGGAGGATCAGAAAGAGCAGGAGAGAAAAGAAAGGTGGGAACATCACTTTATCGCGGATAATGTCGGATGTCTCATCTAGTGTCTAAATAATAATTTTATACTAAAGGCTCATATTAATAGTCTTGGACTTCACGATACGTGACAGAGAATTCATTTGCGATCTTCTCTTGAGTTTTGAAGCCATCATAGATGTGAAGTCATTATAAAGAAAACATTCAACTTTTTGTTCAAGGAAAAATGCCTGTGGATCCAGACTTTTGGCATAGCCTGTGCAATGTGAAACGAATGAGTCAGCCATGCATTCTTAGACCAGCAGTAGCGTGAGGGCGGAATGTCGAATGGAATGAGATTGTTTTCTCCATTTGTACTCGTCCTTCACAGAGTCATTCGTCCATTCATTCACCTCTTTCTTCCACCTGTCTTAGCGTCTCCCAGCCCGTGGCGTTAACCAACAATACATCCATAATCATTAATGTTTCGTCTCTCTCACTCCATATTTTTTGTGTCAATGCACCAAGCATACTTTGTCTGGAGTCTGGACGAGCTGACTGTGTGAATGCTTCTGTGAATGGCCGAGTGAGTAATGAATCACTGAATAAATGAATGAATGAAAGAATGAACGAACGAATGAATGAATGAATGAATGAATGAATGAATGAATGAATGAATGAATGAATGAATGAATGAATGAATGAATGAATGAATGAATTGCTAGAGGCCATCCATGAAGTACGTACGTTCGATTTGGGCAATTTTGTAACATCACCCCTTGTACGCGTTTCATACGCTTGGTCAACCCACCTACCCACTCCCACTTCTTTTTACGCGTATGTGGTCGTTAGAATGGTACTTGAACAACTCATAGAATACCACCATTGTCCTCTATATACTAAGATATCAATGACTGAAATTTGAGATTGCCGTTTAAATTTGAGAGTACCTAGCAGGTTTTGCTTAATATATAAAATCTTTGTAAAACTGGAGACAGTTTGTTGAGGGCATTCAGATAGCTCGGAAACTTAGGCACAGTATTTTTCAATGTCCAAACATGTTGATGCCAATCTATGTAAATAAGAAGGAGTTTGGAAACGTATACCGAGAACTCCGAACATCTACAAAATCAGGAAACGTGCCGTTTTCACATAAATTCCTCGTTTGCTACGGACAAATGAAATATGAGTAATTATTCGTATTATTTGCAGTGGGGACAATTTTCAAAGCTGAACTGGACAATTTTCGATACCGTGCCATATAGTCTAAACTTCCTGGCTTTTACTTGTCCATGTTTTGTAGAAAGTTTTTTTCTGTTATCATCTCTCGGTAGTTTGGCCGATCTTTCCTGTGCACCAATAAATTATCACCATCACTTCTCCTCCTTAAGCTGTGTTTTCATTTGTAAGGAAACGGAAACGGAAACGACAAAAATTCATCAAATAGTAAAAAGAGAGAGTTTCCATGTGTACAGAAATGGGGTTTCCGTACACATGAAAATATTCTTTCTGTTTCACTACTTCAAGGTTTTTTGACGTTTTCGATGCCATTTCCGTTTCGGTACACATGAAAACCCACCTTAGGAATGCGAAGAATGCATGTATTTTTTTTATTTTTTTTTTGTAAGTTTGGGCCGTGGGTCGAATTTGAATCTTGTCAATCTGCACAAGCAAAATGTTGGAGATAACAAAAATTGCCTGAAGTTGGCTTAAATTGCCCTGTGATGCTATGACTGAACGATAACTACATCCATTTATTTCTCCAGTATTTTCCTCCATCGCTCTGTCCGTTTACCAATACCTCCAGCTAACATTCGGCTTGTGTCTCTTTACACAGCCAATCAACTGTACATTTCCGCCGTCTCGCCCAAGTTGAATACATGACAATATTTGGGTTATTCCCCTTTGGCTAGAGAAAGCGTTCCCTAAGTCGTTTCCCCTTTACAGAAGTTGTTTCCCTTCGATCGTATTCCACCTTTGGCAATTGTTTTGGTTTTTTTCCCCCGCCTTTGCTGACTAAGACTAAGAATTTGTGACTTCATTCTAAGTGTGTGGCCACATGTCTAGCGATGAGCCAAGCGGTGAGCTACACTGTAGTGAAGCGACGGGAATAAATGCATTAAACCTAACCTAGGTGCCCACACCACAAGCGATTACCGCTAGCTAGGGGCTCGCTATGAGCGACGATAATTAACTTGCCGTTTAACATCGCTCGTCGCTCAAGCTGTGTGTCGTGACCCCGTGCCCTCCTAAAGATCGTGAGGTTTTTGCGCACTTTCACTTTCGGTCTAGTGTCTTTTTTCAAGCACATCGTCAATGAAAGGCTTTTTTTAACCGGTGAGCCTTAAATCCTACAAAATATCACATTATGCATCAGAAGGCGTAAAGGTGTGTGTGGGCATATTTTGAAAGGTCTTAATGCTCACTTTATTTTGTAATAATTGTGTTGATTTTGATTCCCAACTGAACTGATCGCAAGAAAGTGTTGCGATATTTTGAGCAGATAAAAAAAATGATACAATAAGTATACATGTAAAAGGACTGTATCTATAAATATTTTTTTTCAAGCAGCCATAATGAAAGGTGCAAAAGACCGTTTGTCTAGTCAATATTAATTGAGATATTAATGATTTTCAAGGTAGCTTCAATGTAATTTTTGTACATTCGCTTGCGACCAATGTTTGTATTTGTTTATTAATAATATTAGACTCCCTTCACATTGCAGTGGGAGAAATTAAAACAACAACAAAACAAAACATCATCTTTGGGTAATATTCATAGAAGAAATTTATATATAATTTTCTTGCCAAGCCACGCCACCAGGACCAACAAAATATTGCACCAGTTGATCTCTCATCCATGTTTGCATGTTGTCCTCGTCGACCTTGGTAGCGCCTCACCCGCCTATCACCATCTTGGGCTGGAGCATCATCCCACTCTTCATGTTCTGTTTCCATTGTGTTCAAACTTTTAATGTCAATAATTGCGAATGATTATTAACATCCGCTGGCAGAACAGTGTCACCAACCAGGAGGTGCTAGACAGAGCTGGCTCAACAAGCATGGAGTCGATGCTGCTGAAGGCTCAGATGCGCTGGACAGGCCATGTAGTATGAATGGATGGCAGCCGCATCCCCAGACAAGTCATGTATGGAGAGCTGAAAGAGGGTTCGCGCAAACAAGGATGCCCAAAACTGAGGTACAAAGACACCTTGAAAAACAGCCTCAAGTGGAGCGGCATTCAGCCACGCCAGCTGGAAGCGTGTGCCTCAAATAGATCAGGATGGAGGTCTCTCACCTCCAAGGCAACAACTGCCTTTGAGGAGGATCGGCGACATCCTCTCTCTGCGGCAAGGGACAGACGTCGCAGGGCAGCGTCCACCCCGGTCCAAAATACAAACTTTCAATGCGACACCTGCGGGCACCTGTGTGCTTCCAGCTTCGGTCTGCGGAGCCACATTCGCCGCCATCTCTGAGAGCAGAGAAACAACGTCATCATCGGATCCCGATGGACTTACAAGCAATGCGACGGTAGCAAGGACAATCTTAACAGTTGATATGGCCGTCTTCAACACTCGCCATGTTGCTGCTAGAGCCCACTGACATACTCGACACAACGCCTTGCTCGCGAATGACGATAAGTAAATATTTTCAGATCACGTGTTAACTTTGAATTGATGGTAGTTATTAGATAAGGTTTTAGAGGATAAGCTGTGTCTCCGTTGAGAAAATAGGGAAGCCGGATGTTTGAATTCCGTAGACCAGAGCCTGTTGGGAGTTCAGCAATGTTTGCGTCAAGCTGAGTTTGTAGCTCAGATCTTGAAAATATTCCATCAACAGCCACCACACAGAGTGCGGTTTTCGTCGACGAAGAGTGCTATCGCACTTATGAACGAACGTAAATGCTTTTGTTCTTATTTTTTTCTTCTAAACTGTTATTTTTTATCTATTATATCTTGTTGTTGTTCATTCAATTTATTTACTGTGTGGAGGATATGAAACAAAATGAATATACCGTAGCTAGTTTGTGAGTTATCTTAATAGTTGCATTAAAAATAAGTAGAGTTTATTCCAGCCCAACAAGGTCCATAGACTAGCTGAATGAATCTCAGCGAGCTACAAGCGAGCTACTGAGCTAGCTATAATCGCTTGAACCGTCCACACCATGAGCTATTGCCCAGCTAAGGGCTAGCCTGTAGCTTGGAAATCCATAGCTAGTGGTGTGGCCACCCAAGCTCCATCGCTCACAACACGACCGTCGCCTGATCATAGCGAGCTGGTAGCGCGGCTCGACATGTGGCCACATTGTAAGGGTGTGTTTCGTACGAGATTCACTCTGACTGGGCTTATGTTAGAGTTAGATTTAGCGAAATTAAAATTTTAAAAAAAAACTGGTTCTAAACGCCCGAGTTAGAAATCAAACAACAAAAGGAACTATACAATAATCTGCAAAGTAATTAACAAAATTATAATAATAAAGGGCTCTCGTGTACTAAAGGGTTTGTTCAGGGTAAAATACACGTCATAGCCATAATTTAGGCAAGTGCATCTATCTATCTATCTATCTATCTATCTATCTATCTATCTATCTATCTATCTATCTATCTA